>LOJH01011383.1:0-5000 GCA_001685095.1 Ellobius talpinus
TATCTATACTATATCTACTACTAACTCTATCTATACTATATCTACTACTAACTCTATCTATACTATATCTACTACTATATATCTATACTATATCTACTACTAACTATAGCTACAGTAAAACTCAGCAGCCATGTCACAGCGGGAACTCGACAGTGGGCAGACTTCATTCAGAAGATAGCTACAGCAGGGTCCAGGTGGAGTTCTGACTCTCTCTGGTAGGAGCAGAGGGCATGGCTAAACATAAGACAGATAAATTAGCCAGAAAGAACTTATCGGACATCACAGCAGGGCATTGGAAATAGTGGTTGGAGTGGTAGTGTGTGTGTGTGTGTGTTCTACACAGTATTTCAAAACTTGTTAAGCTAGATTCATGGTTTTTTAAACCATCCAATCAAATGTTCTTTAAGGATAAATACAATACTGAGGAGGCATTTCTGAAGACATCAAAGATGGAATCATCTGAATCATCAAAGATGGAAAAAATAAAGACAAAATCCAGATAAGATTGATTAGGAAACCAAAGGATTCCAGAAAGTGGCTGCCCTATACTTGGATGCTAGCAGAAACAGTAGGTGGGCTTTGGCTTAAGGATGAAGGTCCCTTCCCTGAACTTGTGAGATGGCCTGTAAGAAACTCTGACATAGAAGATGAAGATTCCAATCCCACACATCTAAAAAGAGTGAGAAAACTGATTCCACACGAGAATGCACTAAACTCTATGCCGAAGCTCACAAAGAAAACAAAAAGACAACAAAGTAATATTCTAACAGCCAATAGATAACATACTAGAAAAAAATAGCCCACATGATCCCATGGAAATGCAATCAGCTCTTTCTATCTGTGTAAAACAGGAGGAAAATGGTGCAAGCTCTGGAAGAATATAGACTACAACTGGGGAATGAAAGAGATTACCAGAACCAAAACACAGAAATTGGATGATAAAGTCTAAAGATTTTGAATAAAAAAGAAATATTCCTTGAGACTCCTTGAGACTTAGCACTAAATTAAAATGAACACAAGAAAAAACAAGTCGAACACATGGTTTATGGTAGCACAGAATAGAAATGAACAAGGCAAAAGAAATGAATGGAGACCAAAGGCAAAAGGAGAGAAGATGTAGATATTGAAGAAAGAGAGGAAGGAATGGAGGGAGGGAGGCAGAAGGAAGGGAGGGAAAGAGGGGTAGGGAGGAAGGAAGAGAAAAGGAAGGAAGGGAGGGAGGAGAGAGGGTGGGAGAGAGGGAGGGAAAAGGCAGGCAGGAAGGAGGAAAGAAAGAAAGGAAGGAAGGAAGGAGGGGAAAGAAAAGAAAGGGAGGACCACAGATGGGACAATCCAGCACATATGTTACATAACTCCATGAAGAAGCCAGTCCAAGCCAAGAAACGATGACCATCAAATTCTGTTGGAGATCCAGACTGAGCACAGGACCAATCCTTAGGCAGGAGATCCTGGACTGAGCACAGGATTGTTCTCTAGGCAGGGGATCCCGGACTGAGGAGGGCTAGTATGCAAGCATCAATCTCTGCTATTTGACTGTGATGTTGTGCCCAGTGGCTTCCAGATCCCTCTTCCTGGATTTCTGTCGTGACAGATGGTAACCTTGAATTATTAACTATCATAACCTTGATTGTGACATGGAATGAACCTTTTCTCCTTTAAGTTGATTTTGTCAGAGCATTTTATCATACCCACAGTGACTGAAAGTCACTGTGGCATTTCTAGCATTTCTAGACTGTTTTGGAAAAGCAGTAGATGATCATTTTCTAGAACTCAAGGAAAGAAAATAAGAGTGAGGTGTCATCTGTTCATATTTGCTTTGGGATATAGAGATGCCTGAGCCTGAGGACGACCACCACTGCGAATCCTGCCTGGCAAATGGGCTAGACTGTGAGACACAGACTGGGGGGGACTTTGAGCAAAGACTAGGGTCCCCTGCAGGACAGAGTGCTATAGCAACAGAGGAACAGAGCAGAGGGCCCAGCAACACAATGGGGAGCTGCCCCTTGGAGACAAGTGAACTCTACTTAGGAGGAGTGGCCTTGAGGCTTTGAGACTGTTTCATGGGTAGTGTACACCAGTGAAAATGAACAACTGGAAAATTCTAGTTCTCCTGTGAAATGGTTAACATTGATTGTGAGGATCTAGACACCTAGGAGACAATTGTCTGGGCTTGTCTTTAAGGGAGTTTTTATGCTGAAGTGGGTGAAGCCATTCCACTGGCTGAGGTCCTAGAATGAAGGAAAAGGAGAAAACTAGCTGAGCACTAGCATTTGTCTGCCTCTGCTTCCTGAGCACAGGTTTAGCATGGCCTACATTCTGTTCCTGCCTCTGCTTCCTGAGCACAGGTTTAGCATGGCCTTCATTCTGTTCCTGCCTCTGCTTCCTGAGCACAGGTTTAGCATGGCCTACATTCTGTTCCTGCCTCTGCTTCCTGACCGCAGGTTCAGCATGACTTACATCCTGTTCCGGCTCCCATGGCCTTCCCACCATTACCTCAGAGATGCGAGCCAAAATACTTCCATTAGGCTGCTTTTCCTAGGCGTTCTGTTGTAGCAAGGAGAAGAGTAAGAAATCTACCTGCAGGATCCAGAACATAACATGGCAGTTGGTACTAGCCTCTTAGTGCCTATAAATGTGTCATCGCATGTGGCTTTGAAGGAGTAAGTTAAGACTTTCTGAATGAGGACAATTCCCTGAGTTATCTAGGTAGCCTGATATAACCATAGCCACTCTCCAAGAGGGCACGAGGGGTAAGGTAGAGGGCGGGGACAGAAACAGAGGCCCTGGAGGAGCGAGGTTGCTCTTCCACCAGCCTGGAAGTTGGTGGGAGCTAGGATCCGATAATCCAAGAGTTCTGGAAGCCAGGAACATGGGATCCCAAGAGCCAACAGCCCATGAGCCCAGAGACCAGGAGTGCTAGGGTTCAACAGCAGAGAAGCCCCCACGAGCCCAGGATCCAAGAGTCTATGATCCTAGGAACCCAAGAGCCAAGAGCCTGTGATCTCAGAGCCTGGGAACACGGGGATTTGGCAGTAGAGAAGCCCTGGAACACAGGAGCAGGGGGAAGAAGCTTTGAAATATAATGAGATTTTTCTTCTAGCTTCAGAGTCTCCAAGAATTCAACACTATGGAATCATTTAGACGTCTGCCCTCCAGAAGTGTAACATAACTCTTGAGCGACAACCTTGTTGTAATATATTGTATCAATAGAAAAGTAATATAGTCACCCGTTGTTTATCTTGAAAACTGACCAAAGGAAGTAAGAATCAACTCATTTGTGCCATTTATAAAATACTTTCCCTATATATTACACCCTACCTGCAGTTTCCCTCCCTCCTCTCCCCCAAGTCCTGTTCCCAAGAATTTCCTCCTCCCCCAGATCCACTCCTCCTGTTCCCCTTCAGAAAACGGCAGGAGCCCCTGGGAAATCAAGCAAACACAGCATAACAAGTTACAAGAAGACTAAGCACATACCCTCATATTAAGGCTGGATGAGGCAATCCAGTAGGAGGAAAAGGTCCCCAAAGCAGCCGAAGGTGCCAGAGACATCCTCTGATTACACTGCTAGGAGTCCCATGAGAACACCAAGCTACACAGCCATAACATATACACAGAGGTCCTAGGTCAGACCCATACAGGCTCCCTGATTGTTGAGCCTCTGTGAACCCTGGCTAGTTGATTCTGTGGGCCATTTCCTAGTGGTGTCCTTGACTCCTCTGGATCCTCCAATCCTTTCTCTCTTCCATTGGATTCTCTGACATTCTTTTGATCACTACTGCCTGTTATTGACACAAGACATTCAAAGGAATGCCTCCTTCTAGGCTCAAAGCCACATATTTATACAAGGGGTGTGAGACTATTATTCCACAACTCCTAACAAATCCATGAATATAGTCATCAAGTACAGTTAGCTGCAAATGTCCCAAAATAAGAAACGCCACGGTTAGCTAAAATACCATACAGCAAGCAAAGCAAAACTAAAGAAGACAAAACCCCACACTGTCCCTCCTTGTCCATGTCCCGTCTAAGACAGAGACTATGAGGCAGTGGGGCCACATCAAACTGCAGCATGGGAAGGAAGGCAGCATTGAACGCAAGCGCTCATCAAGAAGAAACTGGCAAGGACAATGAAGGATGAACATGAAATATTCAGAGGTTGAAGGCTGCTTCCATACAGAAGTAAGTACAGCTGCGTAAACTGTCTAGAAACCTTTCTTTAAGTGAGCGCTCTGAAGGAATATACCAGAGAGATTGCTCTAAACCATAAGCTAGGAGCTGTAAACAACCTGAAACATCTTCTCACACTTTGAGAGACCGAAAAATCTAAGCAGCTTAGGTGAGCCCTGTCCCCAAGATGTCTTCTCTCCAAAGACCCTGCTCAGGCTGGTAAAGGTCCTGCCCCTGCCTTGTGGCTCTTTCTCAGCTGAGTTATTGAGTTCATATCCAGGCTCCAATTCCATCCCTTGAGGCCACTGACCACCGTTCCTCCCAGCCTCCTCTCCAGCCCCTGTATAAACACCACCACACTGAGGCTAAGGTCAGGGGTTCAGTATATGAACTGCGGTGGGGAAAAGTTCTGCCCACAGTGGAACAGAAGACTCTGTGTCACTAAAATTCAACATGTGGCGGGCAGTCCATCTGCTTCCACAGAGGGAAGGGACTGATCGTCAGAGAGAAGGAACCTTGGGGTTGACTCAAGTGTTCCGCTCTGATTCTAAGCTGGCCGCCCTTGAAGCCTTGCTGTGCTGTCTGGGCAGCGGGTTGCTTCTTGGTGCTGCTTTATTATTATATTGTTTTATCTTTTTCCGAGGATGTCTGTAAAGTAACACTGATTGTACGCATCAGAGGCGCCCCTTACTTAATGCGAGGCCAAAGTCAACTGTCCTGTTAGGCCTCCTCATGGATTCAAATAGCCATGCTCAAGGGCCCTGTATGAAAGGTTGTGGGGTTCTCATAGATCCCATATTCCTCACACACACTTCGTTATTCCTAATACTCGA
>LOJH01011383.1:10000-16748 GCA_001685095.1 Ellobius talpinus
CATAACCAAGCTGGGAGGCACAAAAGATAGAAACTCACCAGACTCACAAGTGAGATTTAGGAAGTCAGTGTTTCTAAGAGGTGACCACAGGGTCAGTTGGGAGAAAATGTTGGGGTTGTACCACAGCTCAGTGGCTGGTCCCTGTCTCCGTCATCACTGGGAAAGTGGCGCCAGAGTCTCAAACACAAAGGTAAGATCAAGAGACAGAAACACTGATGCCCCTAGTCCTATCTGTACACATTGCCTCCATGTCTGCAAATGTCATACTGCACCCCAAAATGTGTAGCTATTAAGTGAATTAGGAAACTCAAAAAGTGTTTGAGATGAAAAGAAGTTGACCTTGTGTTTCCTCTCATATTGCCAGTACAAATGAAATTAAAATTCCTAAAGCTATCCCAATTAAAACATTGATATACACTAATTTGTTTCTTTTTTAATTATCAAACAAAACCTAAAGTATCACTAAAAAATTTTCAAATACAATGTTCTTTACTTAATGCTTGCTCTTGCCATCTCTCCATCATTTCTGCTCTCCTTCTTCATCTTGTAAGCTGCCCTGCTACATGCCTCTGTGTGTGTGTGTGTGTGTGTGTGTGTGTGTGTGCATCCAGGAGAGAGAGGACATTGATGCTATTAAAACTCACAAGGCCCTCAGTCATTATCATAATCCTTATAGGTGTCATTTTACTTGAGATTTCCCCACACAGAAGCAGACGTAGCTTCTACAGCAACATGAGCAAGTGGATATTGTCCATCTAACCCAGATCTGCTTTGATGGCTGCAGGAGAAACCATGCAGCTTGGTAGAGCCTGGACCCAGGAAGCTATATCACTGTGGACCACTTGACAGTCACTAAGGAAACAATATACAAAAAGAAGCCCAACTACCCCTGTGGAGATGGTTCCATGGGTAAAAGACTTGCCACACAAATCTGAGGACCTGAGTCTACTTTGTCCCACATATGAAGGCTGGGCATAGCAGTGCACACTGCTAGTCCCAGTACTGTGAATCAGAGACAGAAGGCTCCCTGGAGCCAGGGTACTGAATGCTGAATGGGTAGCTACAGGCGCAGTGAGAGACCACACTTTAAACAAGGTAGAGAGAAACTAAGAATGATATCAACAGATATACCCCGGGCTCTTCTCACACATGCATTTGTACTTGCATCCATGTGGCTATCATCCACACGAATATATACACATATGTGCATGTGTGCTATCTCTCTCTCTCTCACACACACACACCAACAGATTTTCTATCATATGTCATCACAAAGGCAGCCACAAGGGTGCTTAGAATCACACTCAATCATACTCAGTTTCTCCAAGGGACACACTCTCATGAGCAAGGTAGGATGGAAGAACAGATCTACGAAAATCTGGAAGTTGCTAGCACTGTCCCAGAATGGCTGCCCTTTCCAAAACAAAACAATGAAATGAGTTTAAAGAGATTTCAATTTCTGAAAGGCAAATTTGATTCTGAAAGAGGTTTTCAGATTCTACACGTGTGCAGCCATGCTTCTGTGCCGCTCCAAGGTGAGTAAATGAACCGTTCCATGGATCACTCATCTCACGTGGAGCTGCAATGAGATTTGGGAGCAAACTACATGCGCTTGAAATTTTAATGGTCGCCATTGACCAAAGCAACTCCAGTGTTCTGTTTTTTGCAAATGATGGCTTGTAAAAAAATAATCTCCCCTCAAAGAAACTCCAATCAGCTCCTTGATATGCCCCTGCCAAATATCTGTTGCCTAAGCTAATCAATATAAATAGTCTGTGCAATTAGAAAACACAGCTCTGGGGTTTGTAACACCCACATTCTCCTAGGGAGGGCATCAGGCCAGGTCTGTGGGCTACGTCAGAGCGCACATCCTCTCTGGCATGTCAGCCTCCTGAGCAGGGACTGGCAGAGAGAGGCAGGTCTGAAGGCCTGAGTTCTTGTACCATGGACTCTCCTGCCACAAGGAACATCTCCTGTGATGATTCAGTTGTTCAGCTCTCAAATAGGAATCTAAGCTGGTACACAGTGGGATGTTTTCCATTGACTCAGGGATTCCTGGCTCAGTGAGTGTCAGGTGTTGGATTATATACAAGGCTTATGCATGTTATAGCTCCTTGGATGCCTTCAAGTAAGAAATGTTTTGTGGGTTTTCTTGAATATAAAGTGGATATATGATTACCAAAGAGAAGCTACATGCACATTTCATTTATTAATCACAAAGACTATATTGAGGGCATAGGATCCAGTGCCATTAGGTTGATAGCTGCCTGTCTTCCTCACAGTCATGGGGACAAGTAGGGCTTCCCTCACCAGTATTTGACTCTTATGGACCATGCTGTAGACAGCAATCTTCTGCCTGGATCAAGGGACTGTTTTTCAAATACCTGTTTGCATTATAGTTCTCCTAGAATTTTTGGGTCAGAGAACCCACACTATTATAAAGGTTTTGAGAAATGTGATAAATTAGTCAAAATGAAGGCACACATGTAATGTCACTAGAGGGTGTGTGTGTGTGTGTGTGTGTGTGTGTAAGTTCATCTGTTCAAGGGTCCTGAAAGGCAAGATACTGTTTCTAACCAGTGTGCTCCCTCATCTCCAACATGTGGTAACAGTGACCACCCAGATGCTCTGTGGCCTCCAGTTCTAGGAGGTGCATTTATGCTGGTGTTGCACCATCAGCCTTCTTCCTTTTGATCCTAGAAGGCAGGTAGACACTTGTGGAGAAACTAGCATATTACTTTTCAAGAGTTGGCAAGTCATGTGTGAGTAGGAAGACCACATCCAAGTAACTGAAGGTGGAATTTTATTGTTGGATACTCTGATATCTGTCCTTAAGTTGTCTGAAGTCACTTTTCATAGACTTACTTCCCAAGTGGACAAGTTCTGTCACTTCTGAAAGGGAAAGTGTAGTACAGAGAAATGACATCTATAGGTCATCCTCCAACTCTTTCCTTCACTGACCTGCAGTCTGGAACCTTCTCACATACATCTGACAGGTGTCTCCTGCTATGGCTTCAGCTCCACACATGCTCAGTGACCACTGATCCACAGAAAGGACTTCACTGTAAACGGAGACTGCTTGTTTCCCGGCCACCCAGACCCAAATAATTACACAGAAACTGTAGTAATTGCAACACTATTTGGCCAGTGGTTCAGGTGTATTCCTAACTAGCTGGTGCATCTTAAATTAACCCATTTCTATTAATCTATTTATTACTACAAGACTGTGGCTTATCTGTAAGGTTCGGCGTCTTTCTCCTTCGGCAGCTACATGATGTCTCCCTGACTCTGCTTTTTTTCCTCCTCTATCTCTATTTGAATTTCCCACCTTGCTATATTCTGCCCTGCCATAGAACAGAACAGTACCTTCTGTTCCCATAGGATTATGGGTATACAACTAGCCAGGTCAAAAATTCCTACAAATAAATTTCTTATCTCTAGCAAGGGTTTTTTATGTTTCAACTTTTTGGATTTTTATCCTGCTCTTCTGAGGAAATTAAAGTGGACGAAAGAATATGTCTTCGTAATTTTTGAACTGCTAATCTATAAAAGAAATGCCTTCAAGTTATTGTGTGGTGAAACAGGGAAGAAAAATATATTGCCGTGAACTGTCCATGTCCTGTCTGTGGTGCTACTAAGAGTCTACAGTGCCTATTTTCAGATGACAAGAGAAGCTTCACGGGCCAATGCCATTCTGTTCCTTGTAAAGAATCTTTCAGTGAACCGTCATGGAAACTACGTCACTTGATGGTATAGGAACTGATGGTTTATGTCTTTCAATCTTTTGGAAGCAAAGAAATAAAACTTATTTTGCTTGCTACCTGTCTGTCTGTCTGTCTATCCTCTATTTATCCATCATCTAACTCTCTATTCTTGTATATGTGTCTTCATATTCTCATTTCAATGGCTTTAGAAAAGTCGACACACAACAAGGATGTAACTGACATTCATACCATGGCATCAAGACGGTGGTAAAGTGTGGGGCCTCCGAGTTCAATCATGGAACTTCCTTTTGCCTTGGAAATCATCTCTGCCTTTTAAGCTCTCTGTCCCCATGGGAAGATTGCACGAGATTGTATTTGCACATTTTTAATGTACATGCCACACAGGAATTTGTTGCATGAACTTTGCTTTTGACCTCCTTACCTCTCATTCTTCCTTGTCTTCTCTTCAGGGTCTTCTTACTGTGTTGCTCTTTCCTCCTGCAGTCAAGTGAAGACTTAACATCCTGACAGTCGGATGTTCTATTTAACCCTGGCCCCCCGTGTTACTTGTCAAGAAATACTGCGTATATTGTACATTTCAGATTTCCTCAGTTTTAGACTGAGCACCAGCCACACAGAGAAGATAGATTTGAAATGTGGCCATCAAGGAGCAGGTGCCGGTACTGTCTTCTGAACCATTGCAGAAGAAGACAAACTCAAGTTTGTCACCAAGTGAGTTTTGTACAGAAGACCAGTGAGTATAAGATGAGAAGTTTTATAATGCTTTTTTTTTAAGTTTGCTAACTAGATAATTGCCTTTTTATGCATGGTAAATGTAATAAAATATGTGTCATTATTTATCTTACTAAAATGAATGAATGAAAGCTTCTATGAATAGACACACACTGAGCACATTTATTATCAATTCTAAAAACACCTTACAGCCATGCTTTTATCGATAACTCAATGGTAATAACCTGTGGAAGTCTGGTGATAGATTCAATTTGCACTCTCCAGAACCTACAGTGAGGGCTACTGGGTCAGACCCACCACAGCAGAGCTAGAGCTGAGAAGGACAGTATGCCACTGAGCCCAGCAGAACTAATGTGTAGTTAGGGGAACATTGTTGGTGGTGGTGGTTGGTTTTTGAGGTAGGGTTTTAGTCTCTAGCCCAGGCTACCTCTACACTCCTGGCAATCCTAAGCATCCCAAGCATTGGGATCACAGGCATGAGCCACCATGTCCAACTCAGGTGAGTGGGTTCCGGAGTTATGAATAAACTGAACTTTTGATAGTCCCTTGGAGAAAAGAGCAGTGGATCCCTTTTCCTGTTTTGCAACAGCTTCAAAGTACAGGAATTATTTCACAGGCCCTGTGGACATTGGTTATCTATTGCTTCTTCACTGATTTCAATAAGTATTTTGGAAATGGCTTCTCCAAGGATTCCCTGGGCCTAGCTGGGGTCTGAGTGTGGCAGACAAGAGAGAATTCCCATCATGTGAGAGAGGAACAGAGCACCTATGTGAACATCTGTGGACCATGCCCTACGAAAACCCAAAAGCAGTGATGGTTGTATTTGTGTTATGAAGCATGGGGTTCTGGGTGTTGTCTTGACATTTTTGAGTCTCACAGCTCCCAGTGCCCTAAGTTCCCTTGCTCCCAAAGGATGCACCCTCACCCAGCAGGTGGCCCATCATCACCCACAGCTAGTATGCACAATCTTCCACCAGTCTCCCTCATCCTGTTGGAGGAATCAGGCCAGACGACAGGATGTTCTTCTGGTCTTTCCTCCCATGGTCTGCTGCCTGCTGCCATGTCAGCAACAGCCTTGTGGGTCTCAGGGCTGTTGTGGGTGAAGAGCTGTCATCCTGACCTGAGTAAGTGACTCACCGAAGCTACCATATTCAACTGCCCAGGTCCTTGTGTGCTGGCCAGCATCATTAGTGTTTCGAGCAGGATCCTTCCAACTATTGGGTGAGTGGGAGGAAATTCAAATCCACCAAGTGTGGGGTTCTAGAAGAATCTCTCGCTTTAGGAATTACTTCTTTCCCATGCCCACGATGCTCTCTGACTTATTTCTTTGGTCATCACTGTATTTCAGCAAAAAGTCAGGAAAAGTTTATTGTTAGTAATTATAGCTTTGTCTCTTTGGAACAAACTTACAGCCTGTGAACTAATTCTGATGCTTCAAAGTTGTTGTACCCAAACAGAGAAGTCTACTGATATGTAGGGTTCCAGAATATTCTTACTCATGAATCATTCACCAAGATAGACCCTCACTGAGGCAGTTTCTGAGCAAGAACGAACAAAAAGCAGAGAAGTTCATTGTGAGCCTCCCTTCCTCACCAAGATGGATTTCGCTTGCTCACAGGCACAGTGTGCCAGCTGGATGCAGAATGGGCCCCATTAAACAGATGTTGCCTGGCTACCAAAACCATCACCAGAGAATGTGAGAGCCATGTGAGCGGTGAGCGAGAAGTTTAATTCGCCTGCAAAGGCGTTTACACCCCATTCCATCTAATGTGCTTAGAATATAACAAGACCACTCTGTCATCAAGAGCGCTTTGTCTGTCCTAGGAAGGAGGAATCGATGCTTTTTTATCTCGTGCAGAGCCGTTTCTCCTGTTGGCTCTCTGGAATAGTCGCTACAGAAGCTGTGGATCAATGTATAGGAGTACCTGCTCAGTTCCCAAGCTACACCCCACATCTGTGCATTCCCAAATGAAGTTAATCACACTAAGTTCCCCCAGTCTTTTATCCACAAGAGATTTTTTCAAAGGTTGAGTAATAGTAACAGCCACACTTTAAAGATCATGCTTCACCCAGGCCTGTGATCCCAGAACTCAAGGAAACAGAAGGAAGATTATAAGTTCAAGACTAGCCTAGGAAATTTAGGGAGATCGTCTCAAAATAAAAAAATAAAGAAGAGCTTTGTTTGCTTAGTGCTGGAGCCCTTGCCTTGTATGCATGAGGCTGTGGACTCAGACTCCATTACCACACACACACACACACACACACACACACACACACACACACACACACAC
>LOJH01011384.1:5969-20584 GCA_001685095.1 Ellobius talpinus
AGAGAGAGAGAGAGAGAGAGAGAGAGAGAGAGAGAGAGAGAGAGAAGAGGACATGAAATTTGGGGAAAGGGGATGATCATATTTCATTGCATATGAGTTTAAAAATCTCAAGTAATATTTATAGAGGAAATTAAAGATCAACTTATATAAAAGAGTCATAAATGGAAGGAAAGAATGGGCAAGCAATGTGGACTTGGATATATGATTAAGAGAATGCCAATATCTGGAATAACACTAAATATATTTCTCACCAATACAAGTTTAGTGTATTATGTTGTTATATGCCAAGAACTATCATATGTTGATCCAAGGACTGAGGCACTTTCCATCTGATGATCTCACTAGCCTGTAGGTCCAGACAGGAATGACAAAGAATGCAATCTCATTCAATGAAACAATAGCAGCATCACTTCCCCCTGGTTCCCACTGTTAAATGCATATATATAGATGTAGATACATATATATTCCTTCATATAACATGCTATCTCTGAACAATGCTAATGTATTATGTTTCAAGGAGGTCCATTTGGTATTGGATAACCAACTGGTGTGCTCTTCCTAGGAAGACTATTTCTCCCACTGTCAACTGTCCTTCATTGCCTGTAATACTCTGTAGTGTTGAGGCCTTGCGGTCTTTCCTTTTTTTACTTTGGCAAGTCTACCATTGGTCTCCTTGTTTAGTTTATATTTAGGTAGTCATGCTGGTGATACTTTATGAGTGTAACTTCTGGCATTACTAGGAGACACAGTCTCACAGCAAACTCCCTAATCCTCTAGATCTCAGAATCTTTTCATCCTGTCCTCTGCAATGTTCCCTGAGCCTTAGGTGCAAGAGTTGTCTTGTAGATATATCCATAAAGACAAGGTTCCATAACTCTACATTTTAATTGGTTGCAATTTTCTGTAATGATCTTTGTCTGTTGCAAAGAGAAGTTTACTTGATGAGGGGTAAGAACTACATTTATCTGTGGGTATGAGGACAACTATTTAAAGTATAGTTAGGGATTTAAAAACTACCTAACAAAACCCCAAAACCAGGAATGAGAAGGTTTCTTTCGAATTGCTAGTTCAAGAGTCGAGATTCTCAAAACATTACAGACTATTGTTATTGTCCTTGATTGTTCCTCAGAGTTAGAAGGTAACTCTCTATTGCTGAATGCACTTCAAACACAGAGCTTAGAGGTCCCTGAGCTAGAACTAACTGTATGTCTCCTGACAAATAAATAGCTTTTATTTTACCAAAGGCATCATGCAAACTTCCAAAGGAGGGAAGCAACCCACAATCTATACAGCTGTGATGTTTATGAACCACATCAATTAATGGCATGGCACAATTACCCTAAGAGTATAATTGTAGCACACAAATTTCAGTGGTAACCAATGGCTCTCTATTTGGACATAAGATCCAATCAACAAGATGTAAATCATGCCTAGTACTAGAAACCTAACCAACTGCCCAAAGCTGGTGAAGGCACAGATTTGGAGAAGAAACTACAGCTACCACTTTACTAAACCAGCATGATCCTTAACTTACACATTAATGTTGAACAAATTATAAATATTTTTAAGTCAAACAGAAATCATAGTTTTAATATTCCAGACTCTGGAGATGTCATCTGTCCTTTATCTTTTCTCAAAACTATATGAGTATATTCCCTCATGTTATTATTAGATCAAAAAGTAGTTATTTTTATGCTAGTATAATTTACATCATTTGATCATATTCACTAATAGTTCTATGTCCCAATCTCTCAATGGTTCACCACCCACTCCTTCTTCCACTTGCACAGAATAATTATAATATGCCAGACACTAAGTTTTATCTCTTCACACATCACATTTCACTTAATATGCCTATATCATGAGATAAACACTCTTATGACCCTATTTACATCTAAGAAACTTGAGCTCCAAAAAATATATAATTTACCCAAGCTCTTTCAGTTAGTCAGTATCAGAAGTGAATATGAATCCAGACAAAGCAAATGCACTGAAGAGTCTACTATTCTCTCTGTAGAAAATTTATATACTATCTAATACTTATGAATAAAACTTCATAATTTTCACAGGTAAACTATTTCAGAGTGTTAGTGGCACCTTTACAATAGTGGGATGTCATCATTTCCTAGTTGAAGTAAGTCCATTCAGATGTTCTATGCTCCAAAGCTAGCAGAAGATTGTGTTAATATGGATCAAGCTAAAGAAAAAGCATGGGTACTCATTATATTTGCTGAAGGTTATTTAATACAAAGACAGGGTTATGAAAAGATTAAGAACCCTTTTGGAGAAAAGCAAAAAGGTGGTCAGAATGACAGGAAACCACTACCATTCTCAGAGCCGAGGGAACAGAAAAGAACATGGTATTATCCAGAACCAATGAGCACTGTTCCACTGAGAGGGAAAGTAAGGGGCCACACACCTCCTGCCAGTAAACCAGAGTCAGCAAGAGTTCTGTGTATATATTGATACCATTTGCTCAGTGATATATGTGCATGTGTGTATATGCATATATACATACACACATACATACATATATTTTTATTTAGACTTGCACAAAGCATGGCACATCAAGTCATAGCTCAGTGCCTTTGTGGGACTCCTAGCAGTGGAAGCAATGTCTCTGACTCTTTTGCCTGCTCTTGGAACTCTTTTTCCTATTGGGTTCCTTCATTCAGCCTCTATATAAAGACTTTTGCCTTGTCTTATTGCGTCTTGTTTTGTCACGTTTGGTTGGTATCTCTTGGAGGCCTGCTCCTTTCTGAAAGGAAACAGATGGGGAGTGGATCTGGGGGAAAAGGAAGGTGGGAGGATCTTGGAGGAATAGAAGGAAGGGATACATCCTATGAGAGAAGAATCTATTTTCAATTAAGAAAAAAAATCTCAAAGGGCAAATAAAGAGTTGAAAAACTTATTTCATTTCCAGTTTCTTTCATCTCTGGCACCCATAGTCATTTGGTCCTTTAACTGCTAAAGAAAGAAGAAAATAACAGTTTTCTGTAGACAGATTTTTCTTTGACCCACCAGCTCACAAAAAAACAGCACAGAGACTTATTAGTTATGAAAGTTCAGCCTATTACCTAGGCTTGTCCCACTAACTCTTATAACTTAAATTAACCCATTTATATACATTTTTGCCTGGTGGCTTTTTATCTCTCTCCATCTTGTACCTCCATGTCCCCTGGCATCTCTCCAGTGCCTAGATTCCCATGCCCTCTTCTTTTCTGTCTGCTCAGAATCCCACCTAACTGCTTTCTGCCTAGCTATTGGCCATTCCGCGCTTTATTATTCACAGTGACACATCTTTACACAGTGTAAAGAAATATTCCACATCTTTCCTTAGTTCCCACCTTTTGCCTTTTACATCTCCTCCCATTGGCAGAGTAAAGGGACGCTTAAAATGTGGTTTTTAGACTTTTCTGCCATATGTAATACAGAGAACACAACAGGGTGTGACTCTGAGAGCTGAGGCAGATGCCAGCACAGAAACAGAGCCAAACTTGAACTTCTAAATTATTCAACATGGGGCTGGGGAGATGGCTCCGTGGTTAAGAGTACTTGGTTCTGTCCCAGAGGGCCTGATTCCAGTCCCAATACCATAACGGGTGGCTCATAACTACCTGGCACACCATCTCAGGAGATCTGACACCCTCTTCTTCCTCCATACATGTGGCAGACACAGAGATTCACACACATACACATAACAAAAAATACAATAAACCTTTTGTAAAAATTACTCAAGTTTTCCATGTTTGTTTAGCAACTCTTAGATAGGCACTAGGACAACTGCTTAGTTCGGGTGACAACTATAAAAATAAGAGAATGTGGTCATGGCCTGGGACCATTATAGTGGGGGGAAAGATGCTGAAGTTCTTTCCATCACACCCCATCCTCTCTGAGGACACAGTTAGTGGGTTTTCTTTCTTTCAAAATTTAATTTTGATAGCTCAGATTAACCTTAAATTTATGAGACACACTGTACCTGAGCCCAGGCTGGCTCCAACTCATGATCCCTGGGCACAGCCTCTCTTAACACATCTTGCTGAACTGAAATGATTTGCTGGACTTCCCTGTGACCACTTGGATAAGCTTTGAACTGCACTCCCCAAAGCTCAGCTCTGTGTATATGTTTGACAAGAGGAAAATTTATACAGGATTGGACGGCGTGTATGAAGCAGTGGTACTGTTCCCAATTGCCTTTTCCATCAGATACTCTCAGCAAACCGGGTCTCCACTGTCCTCTACTCTCCAATGACTAGCTTCTCTGCTCAGTCATTGGCTCTGGGGCCACGTGAAATTTGGCAGTGAGTCAGTATTTACAAGAACGGCTACATCCTGTGGCCAGTCCCTCAGCTGTGCCCTCCCAGTCTACTGTGAGCTCCAATTTTGACACTTAAGACAGAGTTCCTGTTAATTCCACCCCAATCCTATCAGAGTCATTCAAGTCCCATCCCCCAGGTGCTACCTACAATTGGGTTTCTGTTAAAAAAAAAAAGAAAGAAAGAAAGAAAAGAAAAGAAATCCCTTATCTAATGAACTGAATGTAACCCTACTTCCCTGACTTAGAAAAGTCCCTCTGTGTTTCCAAAAATAGGTTATATTTGAGAATTCTGGAGAGGACAGCTACATGCTGTACCAAATCATTTCTTAAATATATTTCACGGTAATTTATCCCCCATCTAAGACACTTCTAAATCTATTTCTCGTCTAAACTGTCAGCACAATACTCTGATCTGGCTACAAAACTCAAAACCTAGCTGCACCTCTGACATTAAATGAATGAATAATTCAGCAAAATGCTTCCAGAAAGTCTCAGAGGAGCTCCAAGTGAATGACCAAAAAGATAACCAAAAAGTGGTTTGAAATGCTGCCATTCCCCGTAAAACAGCTTCCTTCCCATCATTGCTTATGCTGCTGGGGTTTTTCTCCTTTCCCTAGTGTAATGCTCAAACTCCCTGCACTAAAATACTAAAATGCTAACATGACAAGCCTTCTCAATCTCAGTGCAGGTAATTAATCGTTTTATTGACCATGTATTGGAAACAGAGCATATTAAATACCTTTTCTTATCCTGTCATGATAATTACCAGAAAGCATAGCAGAGATTCAGCAAGAACCAACTCATGAATAAAAACTGAGTTTTTAAAGAAAAAAAATGTTATTCAAAATATAGGAAGGGAGCAATGCTTCCAAACTTTTTAATTTGGCTTTTATTTTGACAACTTCAGATGTGTATATAACATATTTTGATCATACTCATTTCCTATTGTTTTTCCTTACCCCCCCCCATTCTACCAAACTACTTCTTTACAGGATTCTCTTCTACTTCCATGGTTTGTTTTTTGGTTTTTGGTTTTTTGGGTTTTTTTGTATATATGTATGTTTAACTAAGGTTCCTGAGATGAACATGGGTAGAAAGCCCTTCACTGGAGCATTAACTAGCTACCAGCTACACCAATAAAAATACCTGACTTTCTCTTCCCTGGAAACCACTAATCACTAATAGGGTGTGATGACTCCCCTGCAGGCTTCACAGCAGGTAAGGATAAACAATCTGGGTGAGGGTAAAAATAAAACTCAGTTTGGTCCAATTTTATTGTAACCAGCACTGGACCAGGACTTCTAGAGTCTGGCCCAGATGATTTTACTTTAGCCATATTTAATAACAGCACAATTTTGGAAAAACCTGTTTAGGTAACAACTAACTCAGTACCAACTACACAACAATTTAAGACATGTGTACATGAACCTCTTCACAAAGTATGTACAGCTTCAACTGTAAGATGCTTTCTTGGTGACTTTGAAACAATGCTCAAGATAAGGGCCTAGAGAGAATGACCTATATAAGCATACTGCCTATGGGTCTCAGGATTAGCCTGGCCCTAAGATAACACAAAAGTCACTTAGACTATAGTGAAGTAAAAACCATATCTCCATAAGAATAGGTTTTATGATCTAAAAGCAATTCTCAATATTTAGGAGAAGAGGGTCTGAGGTAAGTAAATTCTGGGAGAGATGGGGCAGAGCCTATCTCAGCAGATAGTGAAAGGCTACATCACTCCCAGCCTTCCAGGAAGAGTGGCTAAGCACCTCATTCCATTGAGGGGGTAAACTGTATGTTTAACTCTCCTGGCTTATCCAGTGCTTATCTATGTCCACGAGGCCTTTGTGCCCTCTACAAAGGAAGGGTGGGGCCTACATCTATGATGGAATGGTGATGGACCCAATTTTCAGAAAGTCTTGTGCATATAACCACTGTGATTTCATAAACAGTTTCGTCCTGTCCAAAGGATAGCATTTTACAGTAGTCCTACTTACCTCTTAGTTCATACAGGATTTCTACCCACTTCTGGTTGTTTGAATGAGAATGGCCCCATAGGCTCATATATTTGAGTACGTGGTCCCCAGATGATGGAACTTTTGGGGAAGGATTAAAAGGTGTGACTTTGCTGTGTTGGGGGGAGTTACGGGGGAGTCACAGAGGGGAGCATGTGGAGACGTTAAAAGCCTTCCACCATCCCCGGTGCTCCTCCGCCTCCATCTTGTGTTTGGAGCTCGCAGGCATGCTGGTGTGAGGCCTGCTTCCGCCATGCTTCCACCACCATCGACTCTAACCCTCTGGAACCAGAACCCCAGGTAAACACTTTGTTTATAAGTTGGTTTGGCCATGGTGTTTTATCACAGTCATAGAAAATTCATACATCATTCCACAGAAAGGTTCCCTGAGCCTTAAAGGGAATAATGTGGAAGGCTTGTTTCTAGCTGATCACACAAGACTCAGCACTTTGACCAGTTAATTATGAGCATCTGCAAGACTTGATCAAAATAAATAAATAAACACATTCATTGATTAATGAGGGACTTAGAAAGGTAATTGTGTTCTCTTACTAAACCCCTCACATTAATTCTGTTCTATGGCTTCAATAACTGTGCTAGAAAATATCATCATACAATTTGATGAGTTCACCGATGGAGAGAAGGCTAATAAAATGACCTCTGACAACAACAGAGAAAAAGACCTGAAATCTCACATCAGCTGTGATTGCACATGTTCAGTGGACTCTGAGATGCAGCCAGGGAATGCTCACCGCACCGGAGTACCGTACGAGCAGATAAAATGGGTACCGACTTACAGTTTAATCCCTAACAAAAGATGTTGAGAACGCTCACAGCAGCCAACTGCAAATCTACCCATTGAAGACACTGGACGTCTTGCTCTACTCTCTAACCCTAGCACTGTGCCTGGAACAGAGTAGGTCTAGGGCTTCCGAAAGCATTTGTTGAAATAGCGAATAACAGGTACCATTAAAATAGAAATTACTAAATTCAACAGTTGAATCAATAAACAGCATAAACACAAAAATAGAAAGTTAAGAAAAAGGGAAATATAAAAAACAGAGATAATATGAGACGTTCAAGGCAATCTTGAAAATTTGTTTAAAAACTGAACTTACTGGGAAAGAAGAGAAGAATTTTATAAACTGAGTTTACTATCAGCACAGTTTCACAGAGAGATGACTAGCTATTCATCTATGCAGGAAGGCTTTGTCACAGGATACCTGGGTTGGAAAAGAGCAGCATCCACATGGCCGTGTTTTCCAAGTCATTCTAAAAGCCCTGTCTTAAAGAACTTTCACATATCCTTATTTTTTGAAAGCTGAGGATAGAAGATTAAAGTTTATAAATAAAACTAAAATGAGGGTGAAGCATAAAATAAAATCCACAAATGTGACATCCAATGATTTGCTTGATGCTAAAGTTCAAGGAGGTTTCAATGCAGCCACTTTATGTTTCTGTTACTATCCCTCCCAAGAACTGATTTCCCCAGTCAGCTTTTGGGAAAGGTTAATAGTAGAGACTTAACTTGAGGAAACTGATGGCCCATGAAAGTCAGCATTCTATGATATCAGCTCATGAACAAGCCTTGGCTTTACACAAACAGGATGTACTTAACAAAGAAGCTGCTTTTCATGAGCTCTCATTCATCCAGTGTGCAATCTATTTTTTCATTCTTTAAAACCCTGAATATATGCATACAGTGCATATTAATCATATCCACCCTCACTCCCTTCCTTAATTCTCCCTACCCTCTAATATGTCTCTCTTCTGCTTAAGTATGTATATAATATACATACATACATATATGCATGTATCCCACCGAGACCATCGAGTGCTGCCCATTGCATGGGTGTGGGATCATACACTGGGGCACACAATCTTGACATAAAGTAGTAGCCCCAGTTGGAAACAAGTCTTTACATGATCCAACACCATTCAAATGTTTACTTAACTACCACTCCATAAAACATGAATCAAAAGTAAATAATCTAGGAAGTTTAAAAAATTGAAATTATCATCTTTCCAATTGTGAAAGTTTGGCAGACAAACAAAATAATTTTGTGCAGTGTTGACTCCCAGCAATGAACAAGCTACAAATGGACCCACTGTTGTCAAACACAATTAAAAATAGAGCCTATCCCCATGTCAAGGCAAATGCTGATTGGGGCTTTGAGATAATTAATGTTTAGATAATTTAAAATATCAGACTAATTCTTGACTTTACACCTGCAGTGGGAAAGCAGATATTGGCACCAGCTCAGAAAAACCCACATTCATGTTGGCAGGAAATCTTGTGCACATATTATCTACACTTGTTTGGGAACACATTTAAAATTATTGGGCATGAAACAACTTATTTTACTATATTGGGGGAAAAAAGGAATTCCCTTAGCAGAGGTTATTTTTGCACAATTTGACTCTGAAACTAGTTTTACAATCAAGATCCCCCCCAAAAAAATTTTTGATATACATGTAACTTAACCCATGAACAACAAACATTTCCCAAAGTCTACAAAAGCTATAAAAATCTAATTATTCTATGGCAGTAAAGCAGAGCTCTAAAACTAAGATCAATTATGGAACAGTCAACCCTAAATCATTTCTATTCCTCAGGCAAGAAGATAAATTATAAACTGACATCAAATTCACGAAAATTGTTGGGAAGTTATGAGAGACTGTTTTGAATCCTGATGCATACATAATTTTGGAGGTGCTTGATTGGTGCATTTGAACACAAGAAGGGGCAAGGCACTTTGTGTACACCCAGGGAGTCTGTACTAAAGAATAAGGTAGAATAAGTAATACTGCAAGAATTCAAACTCTTAATGAAAAAAGAACTCCTAGATACCTTATAAAATGTCCTCATGTAAACATGTTGTTTATCCTCTAGGTTGGAGATGTTTGTTGTTGTTCTGCACAATTAAGATTGAACACTGGCTGTAGAACTTTCCCTCTTACACTTACTTGGGCACCATCCCTAGAAAGTTCTTAAGTCACCAAGCCACTGCTCAGTACCGCATAACTTGCCCATGAGGATTGGCCACGGAGCAAGAAATAAACTCCTACCATGCTGAGTTTATATGTTAGGAAGTTGTTAAGTAGCTAACTTACTAGCCCACGCACATGCCTAGAATATATTACCTAAAGGAACATTAAAAGTCCCATTTTAGAAACTGTCAGACCTGCAGGCCTCCCATGTCTCCTCAGAACTGTGGCTTCTTCGCTATTTTTCCAGGTCCTTGCCTCTCCTCCATCATGCATAGCTGTAGAGGAGTCTGCTCAATATTTTCCTTCAGGAAACAGGGCCATAGAGGCATTGCTGTTGCTATAAGGACAACCTTGCCATTTCACACTTCTTTCATTGGCTCATTCTTTAACCCAAAGCCTACATTGAGGGATCAGAGCTTCTTTTGGCAGGCTGGCTTGTCTGAAGAGTACATCTGACATGACTTCAACGAGACAAAATGGCACCTGAGTGCACTGTCCCCATAAGTGACTTCATCGGAAATCCTTATTCTTGCTAGGAATCAAGAATCAGATTTGATACCATGCAGGTGTGCACATACACACAGCTCTTTAGTAGCTATTTGTGCTTCCTGTCTTTCAGTGAAAAGTCTAAGCAGAATTACACTAAAGCCAGCCAGAAGGGAGGGTAGTCTGTTCCTGGAGCCATGGGAGGGGCTGGCAAAATGAAAAGCTTCAACTTTCCGCCTCAACTTTGAACCTCCCAGAGTAGAGTTCTACTCCAAATATTGTCAAACTTTAAAACATTACTGGAAAAGGTCAATGTGTGGGATTAGAGGGGAAACCATTGCTTTTACCTCATATATAGCATTTCAATATAACAAACAATGATTCAATATAGGGAGGCCTGTGTCATTGACTTCATGTCAGTTAGAAATGATCATACAGGAAAAAATTAAGCATCTGAATAGAAGGTCATTTGTTACTTGAAGCTTGGGTCATTTGCAGGCAGAACATATTAATCCTCCTGGGTAAGAAAGAGAACTTCAGGTGAGCACCAATATGCCCACTTTCTTGGTTGTCAAATAGCAAGATAAAATTCTTTTGCTTCCAGAACCATTCAAAGCAGACAGGATCAGAGAAGGCACGGCTATATGCCTCTTGTAACTTAAAGTCCAGTATATCTAGTTTCTGATTCACTAGCTCAGACGGTGCTTGACAAGCTTGGTGAATACAGAGCAGATGAGCAATTTCTTGGCATGAAAGAATTTAGAGATATTCAGCTAGCCCACCCAAGGAAACAGGCTGCTGTGAGAAATCCAAGCTCTGTGGGCTGGGAGTAAACTGAAGTTAATGAGAATGGAATTAGATGCGCATGGCCTCCAACACCTGGCACGGGGAATATAAAAGGAGAACTTGCAGGAGAATCACATTTCAGTACAATCAGGTAGGGTGGCAGATGGGAGGGAAGCCGGCTGGATTAGACCCTCAGTTGTTGAGGGAGTAGGACTAGATAAAATGAACAACACAAAAAAATTCAAGCAGAAGTGTGAAGAAACTAAGGCTCTGGAGAGATTATTTGAAGCAAATGATTTCCTGATAGAGTGTAGAAAACCCATGTTACATGGTTGCCTTAAGTGAGTATATTTCATATGCATGTGTTTTTCATCCAACCAAAAAGGCAGTTCAGAATTTCTCTGGGTCAGCAAGGAGGGAAGTGTTTCAAGATTCTTATCTGTGGTCAACAGAGGAGTTTTGTTGTTGGTCAGTAAATTGTTTTCATTTTTCTGGAATAAAGGAGCAAACCGGGATCTCAGGTCTCAAAGCACTATGATTCCCCTAACTGCAATGCGAACTCCACAAGTGGAGAGGATGCCAGCCCTAATAACCATCTCCTTATCAATTCACGCTCACCAATCCATGGGAAAGGGAGAAAGCAAGAGAGCAATAAACAGAAAAAGGAAACCCCAATCCAAACAATAGCTTCCCTTTCTTCCTCTACAGATGTCCCACATCATAGGTTCTCCCTCCAGCACACCACAAGCATTTCTGAGCATGTGCAGTAGAGTCACCGGGTGCTTCGTGGCAATGGATGGGACATCATCTCAGCTGGCCACGGCATCTTTCCTCCCATCTGTGCTTGCGCTGTGCATCACAGTCATGCCACTGAAGCAGGTGTGAGCTTCAGCTCCCCAGAGTCACTGCTCCAGCAGTCTTGCAGATGTCGCTCACCTCCAGAACTGCTCAGTGCCATCATATAGGTGCCATCTGCCATTCCTGCCAAGATGACACTCAGAACTAATGGTACCTCCCTCACTATAGAGCATAGTGCAAGAGCCTTCATAGGGCACACCTGAAGGATATCATTTGCCAACCCAAAACCCTTCCTCCTACAGGATGCTGACACACTCTCCTTTTATCAAAGTTAAAAGTTACTATAGTTGGATATAATTTTAGTGTGTCTTTCAAGGCATCATAAGTTGAAGTCTAACCCCACTGTGAAGATTAAGAGAGTAGAAACTTATTCCAAGTCTGGCATTTAGGGGTGAGACCTCTGGGACATGATTATACAAGTGAGGTCAGAGCCCCCAGGACTGACTACTAAGGGCTATATTTAAAAAGGAGGGAAAATGAGAAGAGACATACATTCAGACAGACGTCTGTGACGGTTTACTTTTACTCCAGAAAGTGACGGGAAGGTGGTCACTCCCTTTTGTAGCCCCCAACCCTGACCTCTATAACCACTAACCCAGATGAAATTCTTTCCATTAAAATTTATCCATGCTGTGGTATTTTACTGTTGGCAACAGAAAATTGACCACCACAGAGGACATGTTAATGTTTCTTTCCTTGACTTTGTTCCCTCAAAAGAGATTTTTTTTCTCTTCCCTACAGTGAGTAAGTTGGACCTGTTCCTCTTTTCTTCTAGACACGTCCCAGCTAGTGCAGATCTTAGGAGCTAATATGCTGCCTAATACCTTAATTCAATAAGCATTTCCTGACTATATTTTCACCAGAACTTTGCTAAATGCCAGGAATATAATAATAAAAAAGTCAAAATAAGTCATCCCTTCAGAAAGATCTCATTGTGCTAGGAAGGATAAAACAAAATACAATAAAATAAGTGGGGAAGAACTTACATAAATGAAAGGGTGTAACTATGTCAAGGCAAAGGAATTTTCAGCCTATTCGTTGGGTAGAGAAAAATAAGCTTTCTCAAGTTTATTCTGAAAGTGGGTCAATACAATAGAAGGAACGAATATAACCTTTTTAAAAGTGTTAGAGGACACTGGATGTTTTCCAGCATCAGTTCTAAGAGACTGAATTATAGATTCCTCCTCAGAAAAAAAAATTCTACAATTACTTCTTTCTCTCTATGTGATATCAGGCACTTAGTATAATTGGCCACAGTCAATAGCCATGAATTTCAAGAGTTCAAATCACTGTGGAGGTTCTGTCCTGTTCTGGAAGTAAGATAACAACATTGTTCCCATTGATTCACAACCATTTTTGAGGCTAGTCTAACAGCTGTCATGGGGAGTTAATTTGGTCAATGGCTCCCCTAAATTTCCTGTGTGGGAAAAGAACAAAAACAAAGGCATCTAAGTCTACCCACGAGAATCTGCAATTTACGCTTTGACTGACAAGGCTCACATGGTCACTACTTTAGGGAATCTGGGAAAATGATCTCTCAGAAAAGACAGGAAAAGGACATAAATTCAAGGAGATCTTCCTGCCACACGCCCAGAAGTAGATGGGGAGGCATAAGAGGACCATCCACATTCCAGACTAATAAATCATCAGGAATGTTTTAAATAACAAATATTATAAGAGAGAATGAACAATAGTCCCATGTTCAGACAAGAGCAGATAACCACATATGGCGCTCAGTCTTAGGTGGACAAAAGAATAAAACCAAACACATTTATAATAGCCCAAATACAGGTGCTATGGGGTCCAGGTCTGATGAAAAACTAAGAAAACTGTCAAAGCCCAGCCTGTGCTGTTGTGATTGAACATCAAGACAAGACTGTGACTTATAAAGATGGGGGAGTGCTTTCTTGCATATTTGATGTGCAAAATCCAAGCTTGAAAACCTGTGTTCAGAAGACATTTTTGCTACATCATCCCAGAAGGAAGGAAGAGTATGAGGCCGTATGCTAGAGGAACAGGAGGGGTCGGACTCCCTAGATGTTTTTTTTCAAGACAGGATTTCTCTGTAGCTTTGGAGCCTGTCCTGGAACAAGCTCTTGTAGACCAGGCTGGCCTCAAACTCACAGAGATCGTCCTGCCTCTGCCTCCCAAGTGCTGGATTAAAGGCGTGAGCCACCAGTGCCCGGCAGACTCCCTAGATGAAGAACCAGCTCCTCAAATAACTGGTCCAGCCATCTGATAGCCATTTTGATACATGATTCAGCCATCTTTCAGAGATTCTATCTCTCGACATTGGTGTATTAAAAATTTAACTCTCAACATGTGAACTTTGGGGGTTACACAGCTAAGTATAAAATAGTGGTAAGACAAGATATATGTCAATAATGATAAACATGAAAGTTGGTACTGAAAGAAAAAAAGAAAAAACAGCATTTTGTTTTCATAAAACCTCCTAGCTATTATTCATGACCACTTGGAATGATATGTCACCTGAGACTCAGGCCAGTATTCCTGGCTCTCACACCTCTTCCTCAAAGAACCCTGGGTGACAACTCAGCAGTGGATATTCATCTCTGACTTCCTACACCTGACTGAAATGCCCAAATATGGCTGCAGTTGTGTTTGCTGGACAGTTTTGAGTATATTTATGTTCCTTCTGGATAAAAATGTCACTGATCTTGGAATTAGGATAGATTCCTTCAGCCAGAAAAACTTCAATAACCATTCAAAATCCACAGAATATTTCCTCTTGAAGCCTCTAGCACACACACAAGGCTATAAAGACAAGTTAATATCTGTCCAAAGATATCTAAATTACCTTGGGGGCTCAAAGATGTAATCAACTTGATTTCTGCCCTCTGAGGCTTTGCCATCTCACCATCAAATAGGGAGTTCTATGTATTCATATCAGGAGACATTGCTAAAGGATGGTCTTAGTCACTGTCCTGTTGTTGTGAAGGGGCACTATTACTAAGATAACCTTAGAAAATAAAAAATTAGATTGGATTTCTTACAGTTTCAGAGGTTTAGTCCATTGTCATCATGGCAGGGAGCATGGCAGCATGTACGGTGCTGAGAAGTAGGTGAGAGCTACATCTTGATCTGTAAGCAGTGAGAGAGAGAGAGAGAGAGAGAGAGAGAGAGAGAGAGAGAGAGAGAGA
>LOJH01011385.1:0-15831 GCA_001685095.1 Ellobius talpinus
TTTAAGTAATAAATATACAATTCTATTCCATACTATGTGTCTGCCCACATGTCTCCCATCCATGCGCCGCCGCCACCTCTGGGACTCTCGCAAGCGGAACCGGATTTACTGCCGCCTGCCCACTACTCGCAAGCGGAACCGGCCTGCCCACCGCAGCGGCTCAGACATTTTTTTAAAAAATCATAAAAACTGGATTATGAATGGAAGGAGAAATCTGGAGGAGAGAGACCAATGAGCAAAAGAAGGAGGAGGACATCAGGGACCAGCCACCCAGCTACATAGCAAGCCACGGAGAAAAATGCAAAGACAGGTACAGCAGCAAAAGGTAGTTGGGATAATATAATTTGATGTTGGAGCCACAAGTATTATACAGTAAATGTACAACTGATGGATTCTTAGACAGACCCACAAATGGGGACCTTGTAGGGGGCCTGTTTTCAGAGCTTCTTTAAGAAAGGCTGACTAGAAACAAGCCACGCAAAGGCCAGGCGTTCATAACTAAGAATACAGCCTCTGTGTGTGATTTATTTAGGACCTGGGTGGTGGGCCCCTTGAAAAACCAAAAGAGTAAAACATTACATGATATCTAATGCTAACCACCACAGGGTCTCCCACTAACCACCACGGGGTCTCCATCCTAACCACCACGGGGTCTCCATCCTAACCACCACAGGGTCTCCATCCTAACCACCACGGGGTCTCCATCCTAACCACCATAGGGTCTCCCACTAACCACCACAGGGTTTCCAACCTAATCATCACAGGGTCTCACTGTGTATCTCAGGCTGGCTTTGAACTTGATCCTCTCTCTTCTTCATCCTCCCAAGTGCTACGATTCCAGATATGTACCATCATGGTCATCTTCATGGTTCTTCATAAAAATAGGCACTGTATTAGATGATATCAACCACCATAGGCTGATGTCAATGTTCTGAGCACATTTCAGGTCAGCAAGGCTAAGCTACAATGTCAGTGCTCGTGGGAATTAAATGCATTTTTGTCTTATGATGTTTTCATCTCATGATCTATTTATTGAGACAGTGGCTCCATTGCTAAGCCAAGGAGCTTTGACTATGTCCTACTTACAAACAAGAGATCCTTGTATTAATTCCACTGCTCAGCTGGTTAAACTGAGGCTCAAAGATGGAAGGGTAAGAAATATGTCCACAGGAAGGAATCAAACCCAAGACTTGAGCCCAGGTCTGCCTGGCTTGTGTGCATAGGTCAGCGTCAAGTGTCTTCCTCAGTTCTTCTCCATCTGATATTTTGAATCAGGGTCTCTCCCTGAACCTGACATTCATCTATCCAGCCCCAGGGATCCTCCTGTGTCCATCACCCCATCACTGGGATGACTCCTGTGGAGAGCCATCACACCTGGCTTCGTACACCGTGCAAGCCCTTTACTGACTGGGCCACTCCTCAGCCCCTAGTCATTTGTTGTTTGAGACAGGGTCTCAAGTCACAGACTGGCCTGAGACTTGAGATCTCTGGCTTTGACCCCCTGAGTACTGAGAGGGCAACAAACCCCTCCCCTAAACAAACAAACTTAAAACAAAACAACAAAACAAAACAAAAAAGGCTAATCTTCAGTTAGGTTCACAAAATACAAGCACAAGGCTAAGTCCTTGTCCAAAGTCTGATCATCTTGGGTTTCCAGGACAGACTACCCTCCAGGTAAAGTCAGTGAGATGGTACCCCCATCAATACCACCACACAGAAGTCATTGATGCCCTCAACATCATCATCTTTGGAGAACCACTTTTGCCCCCTCATATATCAGGACTTCCCCAGACCTTGCTGGACCAGAGCTGAGACAATGGTCAGGGAGGCCACACCTAGACCTGGGCTGCTTAATTACTAAGGGGACGCTAGTCCTCTTGTACTCCAGGTCTTCTATTTAAACCTAAGGCTCACATCAGCATCATAAAGATGGAGTTGAGGGTCACTGACCCTTTGCCATCCCTCTTTCCACTGTGGCCACACCCTTCACCATTGCTTGTTTGAGGGACTGGCTTGATGGAGTAGGTGACTGAGCCTCATTTGTTGGAACTGCTGGGACCCAGGCTTTTACCCTAAGCTTCCCCTCATCCTCCTGCCTCAGCCTCCCAAATGCTGTGATTACAGTATCGTACAGTACTGCCTGTCTCTGTCTGGCTTTGAACTTGCTTTCTTCCGTCCTCTTCTTTCTGCCTCAGCTCCTGCCTGGCCTAGAGAAAGGTTGGGGGGCCCTCCTGCTCTCATAAATACCCAGTTCTTCTCTTCCTCCCCACCCTTCCTCCATCCTGCCCAGAGCAATCAATTTCTTCAGATATAATTTGGGATTCTAATGAACGAAGTGATTTGGCATTTAAATAATTATCCACTCTCTAACTGTTAGGGCTGCTGAGTCGGGAGAAATTTCCGCATCTTATTTATGAATATGGTTTTTCCCCCTCATGGGGTGGAGGTTTCCCAGCCCGCCCCTTGCTGGGCGCCTCCTCTTTTAAATGCCTTTTCAGCTCCTGCTTCCAGCAGAGTGCCCCCCACACCAGCCCCTAAGAGCCTATTAACAACTTTTCCCTTCCGCTCTCAGCCCCTGTTCACGCCCCCTTTTATCTTTACATTTCAATATCATTACAAATCCTAGTGTTATTCAAATTGCATCAATTATTCAATTTCTCCTCCTGAGTGCAGGCAGTGGCTTCCCAGTGGCTGAGCAGGAAAAGCAAAGGCTTTGAAGGAGGGGTAGGAAGTCACTGGGGAATCGTCTCTGTTCCATTAACCTGGGCTTTTGGCTTTCACAAAGCATGGAATTGATTAAAACACACGTGGTTTCCATTTGGGCGCTGTAGCAGGTCTGCCGCTGAGAAGCACCAAGAGAATGGCTCAGAGATAAAGCACTCTGGCAGTCCCACATACTCATCCACAGGATGTGTATGACCTGCAGCCATTTATTGAGCACTTACTGTATGCCAGGCACTTCCGCAAGCACTTTAGAGATGCTGCCTCCTGGAAGCCGGTGGTGCACATTTCTATTGCACTTTCTTCTTCTTGTTTGACAGAGGGAAATGGAGACCAAGTGAATGAAGTCACCAGAGCCTGGGCTCTCAGTCATGGCATCAGGTTTGGGTTACTTGTTTTATACTTGTGTGAGAAACTGCTTGCACTTCGGTCTTGGTAAAGTGTCCATTTTCCTCAAGGTCGGGATGGTCTCTCAGATGGTAGATTCTAGAAGTTGTATGTATAATGATCACACTTTCTCTGCTTTGGCTGCCAGGAGACTCCCAGCCCACTTGTAGCGACCACCTTCTCATCCCATCCTCTCATCCAAGCGTCTCCTGCTTTGTGCAGCCCTGGCTGTCCTGGAACTCGCTCTTGTAGACCAGGCTGGTCCCGAACTCACAGAGATCCGCCTGCCTCTGCCTCCTGAGTGCTGGGATTAAAGGAGCTGGAGCCTTTCTGAAATGAGTTCAGTTATAAATGCCTTTGAAAAAAGAAAGGAAAGAAAATTGCATGGGCCAGTGAGGTGGCTCGGCAGGAATAGGCGCTTGTCCCCAAGTCTGATCCCTGGAACCCACATAGTGAAGGAGACAACTTACTGACTCTCCCAAGTTGTCCTCTGACTACTACACATGAGCATGCGTCCTTGTGTGTGTGTGTGTGCACACACTCTAAGTTAATGTATGTGTCTTAGGGTTTCCACTGCTATGAAGAGACACCATAGCCATGGCAACTCTTATAAAGGAAACATCTGATTGGGGTGATTTATAGTTCACAGGTTCAGTTCATTGTCTTCATGGTGGGACACGGCAGCACGCAGGTAGATGTGGTGCTGGAGGGGTAGCTGAGAGTTCTGCATCTTGTATAGGTTATAGGAAGTGAACTGAGACACTGGGCATGGCTTGAGCATATATGAGACCTCAAAGTCCACCTCCACAGTAACACACTTCCTCTAACAAGGCCACACCTACTCCAACAAAGTCACACCTTCTAAATGGCACTCTCTTTGGGTGCCATTTTTTTCCAAACCACCACAATACATAAAAACATTTTTTTAGAGAGTTGTCATTAGCCAGACATGGCATCCCATTTTATAATGCTAAGACTGAGCCCCAGAAGTGCTGAGAGACTTGCCCAAGGACACACAGTAAGAGGTGAGGCCAAGGTGGGAACACACCAGCCCTCTTCCCTATCCAAGGGGGTGCACGTCTCCCCCAACTGTCATGTCTCTGTCATGATCAGGAGACCATCACAGAAGCACACATCACAAGCTAGCACACACGGATCCCACACTGCCTTATGGCGCCTTCTCTCCTGGCCTTGGTTTCCCCCCTGAAGCCAGTTGGGCTGGCCTCGGATCACTCCTTTTTCGTTCGTTTTAGAAGTATATCTGCTATCATGTGATCCTGGCCCTACCTCTGAGTCACAGCTGCCTTCCCCCCAGGCAGGTGTAGACCCCAGGGAATTGTGTCACTGGGTTCCCAGGGTTTCCTGACACCAAGGATGGGGGAGAGAAGGCAGCAGCTATATCAAGGCTGTGACACATGCCTCCCACGCCAGCCACCCAGGTTTTTGATCCTGGTTGAGGAGAGGGCTCACTCCCTCCTGAACCAGAAGTTTCTGCATTTCAGTGGGTCCCAGACTATCTAGGAAGGTGTGGCACCCAGTCAGTAGGTGGAGGCAGGCAGACCAGGAGGGTACAGTGGGTCCCAGACTATCTAGGAAGGTGTGGCACCCAGTCAGTAGGTGGAGGCAGGCAGACCAGGAGGGTATAGGCAGAAAGAGGGGTCCCCAAGGAAAAAGGGCTTCATTTTTTTGTGTGTCTGCTCAATGTGTTACTTCCCCAGCGGCTGCACATTCTACCTTCATGCATGTGTTTTCCTGAATAAAATCCACAATTTACTTTGTGTCTCAGAATTGACGTTTTACGGCGATGCTATTTTGTGTAGATGCCAGCGATCTGGGCACCTGGGTGATCTCTATGATCTCAGCAGGGAAGCCGAGGCAGAAGGAAGGGGAGTTTCAGCCTGAGCTACAGCAGACCCAGGTCTCCAGCCTTCCGTGGTTTTCCCAGTCCCTCCGGTCAGCAGGCATGCCGCCACCTTGGCCATTCTCCACAGCTCTGTCAGGAAGAGCTGCACAGCTGCTCTCATCCATCACTTCGTTTCTCTAAAAGCTGTAAAGTTGCCAGGCAGGGGTGGCGCACACCTTTAATCCCGGCACTCAGAGGCAGAAGCAGGTGGATCTATCAAGTTCGAAGCCAGCCTGGTCTACAGAGAGAGTTCCAGGACAACCAGGGCTACACAGAGAAACCCTGCAAAGTCTAACGGGGAGATAGGAAATGTAGCCAGCATTTGAGAGATCAGTCTGCCCCATTCTGCAAAGGTCTGTATCGGGGAGGCCCCTCTTCAGGAGGGTCCTAGACAGTCTTCACTAGGACTGTTAGTACCTTATGTGGTCTGTGTGGGCCCCTCATAATCGCCACGCCTTCTGGGCAGGTGTCACAATCCTGCCCAAGCAGGGAAGACAGAATGATGAAGGGTTCCTCCGCCACATCTCGCTCAACAGGTAAATCTTACCTGCAGACTCTGGATTTAGCCACCTTGAGGCCCCATGGCTTCTGCTTTTTTGTACATAAACCTCCAAAAGTTACCTGACTTCTCAGCGGGCCTTTAAAACCCTCACCGCCCCATCTGTAAAAGGAGTGGCCTCGAGAGCTTTTCTGACTTGAAGGTGGAAGGGTTGCAAACTGAATCAGGCTTTCAGGAGGCTGGAACTGGGAATTGCACCAACCACCTTATGTTCCAGGGCGATTGAGACTCTCTGAGCTGGGAACTCTAAATATGATCTTATCCAATCCTCATAGACTTAGAGCTTGGCCCCTCTGGCTTCCTTTTAACTTCCAGATGGTGTCTCTTGGTTTTTCCTGCCCTGAGACCTTTGCCTATGCCATAGTCTTTGGCTAGAAGACTTTACACCCTCCTCTGAGAAGCCTTGATCATCCTCCGGGTCGTGCTTTCTAGGGCTCCCCACCCCACCCGCACCTGCCCACTGCTGAAGCGTCAAGAATGGCATTGGTGCCCTGCAGAGACTCAGGCAGCTCTCCTCCACTTCTTCACCTCCCACGGCCCTGTGGGGCGGCTCTGATGTCTACCTTTACTGTCCAGACAGGACTCTGAGACAGAGACATCACATCAGTTGCCCACTGCTAATGGTGACATGTCGCGAGAGCCACGCCTGCAGGAACTATGTCTTGGGAGGTGGGTTCCTGTGTCAGGGGTTCTCAACCTTCCTGAGGCTGCAACTCTTTAACACAGTTCCTCATCTTGTGGTGACCCCCGATCATAAAATTTTTTGTTGCTACTTCATAACTGTAATTTTGCTACTGTTATGAATCATAACGTAAATATCTCTGTTTTCCTGTGGTGTTAGGCGACCCTGTGAAAGGACCGGTTGGCCCCCTTAAAGAGGTCGTGACCCACAGGATGAGAACCACTGCTTTAAATGAAGGCAAACAGCAGGATTTGATTCCCACGTTCAGATCCATCCTATAACAATGAGAGGCTGTACCCTCGAGCACCTGTCCCCACGGGACAGCACCTCCCAGGTTAGCTCTGAGTTCTAACTTGGCCTCCTTGACTCCCATTCTGTGTTCCCAAGGACAGAAAGGGAACATGGTCACCTTTGCACTCCACCTCAACACCTCTCTGCACCCTGCTCCAAGATGAAGCCTGTGGGAAACTCCCCAAGGAGCCCCCNACATTCAGATAAATAGCTCCTGTCAGCAGCAGTCCCGCAGAAAGGCATGCCGAGTGATGTATGGTGCCCGTGCTGAGCGCTGAGGGGTGCTTCCACCTCAGCAGCCCCTGACCCTGCAACACAGCTGGGCGATGGGCCCTCCTCTGCCCGGCCCTGGGGATGAGGCCCTGTCAGATGCCATTATGGGAGTCTTTAATTACAGGCTTTGGGAACTTCTTCCACGCACCCCAAACCCTAGTCAGCCCCCTCCTCTGCTTTAATGCTATCCTCTTGGACCTTCTGGGGCTCAAGAGCCCAAAAGGGTTGGCTCAGAGGGAGAAGGCCCAGAATGGCCCAGCAGGAAACACAGCAGTGGAGTCAGCAGGGCTCTAGAGCGCTGGGGCCTTGCAGCTACCCAAAAGGGCCAGTCAATCAGGCTGGTGCTGTTGTCACATCTTGGGGCCACCAAAATGTCTTGTCCTGATTCGGGGCTTCTACCAGCTGCAAACTCTGTCACCAAAACAAGAGACAGCTGCCACTAAAGGATGTCAAGGGTTTTATGGGATATAAGCCCCTACATTAAACATTAAACACAGGCCCCATGTTTTTAACCACATATGATATAAAGTCACATACAGTGTCGAGGGAATGCAGGGATTTCTAGAGACTCGACTCTATCATGTTAAAATGCATACCAACAGGTGTGACACTCAGCCCTTGAGACAAGCACCCCAGAAGCCAACATTACCTCCAAGGACAAATGGCTGATGCACAGGGCCTCTCATTGGCTCAAAGATACACACAGCCAGAGAGTTTCAGGACTGGGACTTGTGCCTGGAACACAGGCACCCGAGTTCCTACACTAGCTGCCACCTAGGCAGTGTGGCAGAGCTGCAGTGGAGAGTCTGTGAGCTGCAGAACTAGTTCAGTGGGTATTATCATACCTGCCATGCAAACATGAGGACTGGAGTTGGGGTTCTCCAGCACCCACAAATATGCCAGACAGGCATGGAGACAGCCAAGTCTCGCATATAAGCCCAGTGCTCAGAGGTAGAAATGGGCTCCTCAGAACAAACAGCCAGACTAGCTGAACTGTCAAGAGGGACCCTGCCTCAGTAAATAAAGTGGAGGTCAATCAAGGAAGACACCCAAGGTCAACCTCTGGCTTCTACACACATACGTGCACACACACACATAAAAACATGGACACGCACATACACACATGCACATACATTTCTGGCAAACTTGCAAGCTGAAGACTCATGTATAGCTTTTAACTTGCTGGTGAGGACAGACGCTCCCCCCAAATGTGCGAAGAGTGTTTTCCCAGCGAGTCTCCATCTGTGTGGTTTATTGAGCACGTGCTAGGCACACACGCTGTGTTCATAGGAAGGAGGGAAACACAAGCAGCTCTGGGACATTCTCATTCTCATGGGTGAGCCTGGGAGACAGAACTGCATTGTGGGAAATACAGTGATTAGATTCCTGGATTCCTGCTCATTCCCCTAAAACTGCTGTGCTCCAGGGGCACTGAGGCTACAAGCCATCTGGGCCCTGATTCTGAGGCTTCAGTAGCCAACAAGGCCATTACACCTGCACTTCATGGAGGAGGGCTTTGCCCCTAAAGTACCCTCAAGGTTGATGCCAATTAGTGGATCTGTCAACACTCCAGCCCTTGAAGTGTGTGTTCCTTGCTCTGTCTTGAGCCACTGGTGGGTTGACATCCTGTCACCCACCCCAGCTTTCTTTGAGCCCTTTTATCAGTAGCTTGTTTCCTTTATCTTCTTCTCTCTCTAAGCCATGCGAGTTTTATTCCAAGATAAGCGTAGCACAGAGCTTCCTTCCAGGGTCCGCTGTTAGGAAACCAGCTATTTGGAGGGGAGGGGTCCTCCCTTTCCAGCCTTCCCAGGGAAGTCTGGAGGAAATGGGACACTTCAGAGTATGACCTCTAAAGAAGGCAAGAAGGTGACAACTTGGTTCAAGACTTCAGCCATCACTGCTGTGGTGACAGTGTCTTCGTGCCCCAGTCCATGTCTGTTTTCAACACCCTTCTCTTCTTAGGGCCCCCACCAGCCCTGAAGGAAGCAAGGACCATTTTTAACCTCATTAATGAGTGGGGATAACATGGCTCAGAGAGGTCAAGCCACTCCCCTGAGGATGCAGAGCTAGGTCTCCATGAGCATCCATCACTGTATAATATCAGAACCTCGGGAGTCCCGTGTCCCAGCTAACTGCCCAGGTGGCAGCTGTCCAGGGCTCCTTCACTGCTCTTAGAGGCCTATGACAATTCCCCCACCCCATGTGCTCCTGTGTAGCCAGGACCCGTTATCTGTTTTGCGCACGGCTTGCGCCCGTCAGGGTAATGGACTGTGCTTGTCCTAGCAGAGGTGGCCTCTGGCAAGGATGATGTATGAGGCGCTATTGTTTGATATGAATGCATTAGGCGACATTCCCGATAAAGACTTTACCAGCAGAACTGCGTGTGCTGGCAGCATCCCCCATGGAGAGAGGGGCAGAGACAGAGGGAGGCCACCTCAGGAAGCACACACACTGGGGTGGACGGATGGGCTTCCACAACATCTGGGTCTGGTCCATCTCTCACTCATTTCTCACAGCCACCAGGCAGCAGGGTGGAGCCCCACAGGTCTTAACGTGAGGAGATCAGAGTCCTGGTCCCAAACCCGAATCCTCAGAAACTGTCTCCTGGAGGAGGCTTTCCAGAGCGGGTCCCCCAGAGGACCTGACACAGGTAGTTAGCACTGAGGAGTGTGAGCCTGGGACCCTGTTGCGAAAATTCCTCTCCGGGAGGATATATAGACAACATCTATCCCTCCTCCCAAGATTCCAATGACAAACAGACATGATTCAGACTAAATTCATTCTGGAGAACCAACGAGTTCCTTGAGCTTCCTTACAGAGCACAGGGGAAGGGTGCCTATGGGGAATGTGGGTGCTTCCTCAAAAGGCTGGGAAAAACTGGAAAGCCTTTGTCAAGCAGGGATGGGGCTTCCCTGGATATGCCCTGATGGAGCCCCTCCCATAGCCTTCCCAGACTCTGCACACTCTAATCCTCCCCAAGGCCATGTGTAATCAAGGCAGAGTCGCCTACAAAACATGGCAGAGAGTGGCACAGATGAAGGTGGCATGACCTTCCCCCAGCTTCCCGGGGAGTGTAAGTAGTCAAAAGCCTAGCTGGGCAATCCACTTACACAGGAGCAAAGGTGATGTCTCCAAGAAGGCAGCTGCTTCTCTTGGATGACAGTGGCTCACAACTGGCCCTCTAAGACACACCAGGTGCTCTTTGACAGGTCACTCAGGTAGAGACCTTTGGCCACAAAGACCTCAGTTTCCCAATCAGTAACACAGGGGCAGCAGCAATGCCTGCTGCAGCTGCCTGCCTGGGCTCAAGGGGCTCACCCAGGGCTGTGCCTACACTCTCCATGTTTTCCATGGGGCTTCGAGGGCATGCCATAGACCTGCTGGCTGATCCTAGGCAGTAGGGGAGGGAAGGGGAGCCATGTTAGGTCCTGGAAAGTCCCCTCCCCCAGTCCTTTGTGTGTAGGAGAGTGAAGCTCAACCTTCACCCCTGCACCCTCAGGGCAAGAGCAAACAGAAGTCAGATATGGCCTTGGGAGGCTGGGGGGGGTGCTCCAGGATGGGTAACTAGGACATCATGAAAGGTCCCAACAGAGATTAAGTGACCCAGAGTCCTGGGAAGTGCAGTAGAGAGCTCAGGCCTCCTGGGAAGCAATATATATGAAAGGCATTCCAGGAAAAGGGGTGAGCCTGTGCGGGTTTGAAGTGGGGTTGCTTCAGGCATCCAGTGAGGTCTGGAGATGGGGAGACCCATGAGAAACTCAAACTTCCTTTGTCCCATCACCCCGCACACGGAGTCCCTGCTGTGTTTGGTGCTGTCTTGGGCCGGAGTGCAGGGGTTCCCCAAATTGAAGGCATGCCAAAGGGGAGGAATACATAAGGCAAATAAAGGCAGAAATGTCATGTGTTGGCATGAATGGACCATGAAAATGTGAAAGAACTCAGACACAAAAGGCCTCGTATTGCTATCTGCTTCCTGTTTTGATACAGTTGAGTTCTGTGGGGAAGACAGAGCATCCTCAGGCGCATACCTTAGCAGTCACGGCCACACAACCACCAACAATGCTTGCTTACAATCATACATGATCATGAGCTGTCAGGGGCAGCAGTGCGCTCCCTAGTCCACCTGCCACGGGGGTGCAGCATCCCTACACTCACAGAGCACACCCCATTCTTCAGGGAGGTATGCCATCCTGCATCTGCCACCCTGGGATTCCTCCAAAAGGGGCCCCCAATCTCACATGCTCAGCTGCATCATCACCCACAGCAGGGGTCACACAACTGCCCCTGCTGCAGGAAGGCGTGCCATCCTGTACCCTGAAGGCATATCAGAATTGCTCTCACAGACAGGCTACCTCACCAGGATTGTTCTTGTCTCTCCACCATCGTAGGGCCCGGGCCTCCACTCCTCCCATACTTACCTTCGATTCTTTTGGTCTGTGTCTGGGTGCCAATTGTTTATCTTTTCCCCTGACAGTATCAGCAACTGAACCCAGGCACTCACTCAGGCTAGACAAGTGCTCTACCACTGACCTATAGGCCTGGCCCTTGGGTGTCAGTCAACTGTGTGATTTTATTTTATTTGGTGGAGAGAGCAATATGAACAAATATCTATTTACCCTACACAGGAAATCAACAATAGAGTAAAGAAATGATTCTGGGTCTAGCCTGGTGGATCAACGAGTTTATTGAAATGACTGGACGCTTCCTGGAGCCCCTGCCCAGCTTGTAGACAGCCCCTCCAGAGAGTCTCCTCTACCCCAGCAATTGTTTGCTGCCGGCAAAATGTAGGGAAGGGGACTTCCGGGTCTTTTCACTTTCTTCTAACTTTTTATAACTTTCCCGGGAGTGATGTGAGTCTCCGCCCTTCCCTACAGAAGAGAGGGTTTCAGAGGAAATCACTGCACAGTGAAGGCTTTGGGCAGAGAGGACATGCTACCCTGGCTCGGAAAACCTTTCCTCTGGCATTTGTGCTAAAGCAGAGAGGACAGTGAGGCCAGGCCGGAAGGAGGACGGCAGGATGCAGGGGAATGACCTTGACAGCGGTGGCAGGAGGCAGCTGGAGTTTGGATGTTGGCAGGAGGTGTTTCTGGCAGCTACCGATGGAGTGACTCCATGGTGGAAGGAAGACCATGGGAGGAGCCGAGGGATGATGGAGCCACTGGTGACCAAGAGGAGAAACACTGGGAGGGAGCAAGGTAGGGCTGGGGTCAGGGCAAGCTGGCATGCCTGTGCTGGGAGACACTGGGTACCAGCTAGACATGTGCTGGGATGAGGCGGGGATGCGAACAGAAATGGGAGCAGGTGATCACAGAGAGGGCAATGAACACATAGAAGCACTCGGATGCTTGGCCCCCAGTTGGGGTCGTTGCTTGGGGAGTCCTAGGAGGTATGGCCTTGATGGAGGAAGTAGCCACTGGGGCAGACTTTGAGAGTTTAAAGACTCAACCATTTCTATTTCTCTCTCCCCCTCTGCTCTGTGCTTGTGGTTCTTGATGTGGACACTTGGCTTCTGCTCCAGTGGCTATTCCTGCCACCTGCCGCCTGCTGCCTCTGCTCCAGCCAGCATGGGCTCTAATCCTCTGAAGAAACTCTTTTCTAAGTTAAACTGGTCAAGGCGTTTTATCGCAGCAGCAGGAAGGTAGCCAACACTGCCAGGGACGAAACCAGGACTTCATGTGTGCCAGGCAAAGCATCCTACCACTCCCTCAGCACGCAGCCTCTTTAGGTAGGCTCTGGGCAAGACAAAATGAAGACAACTGAAAACTTGGGTCCTGGCTCCCAGCCCTCAGTTCTCTCATCTATAAAATGGGAATGTTGCCAGGTGATGGTGGTGCACACCTTTAATCCCAGCACTCAGAAGGCAGAGGCAGGTGGATCTCTGTGAGTTTGAGGCCAGCCTGCTCAACAGAATGAGCTCCAGGACAGGTGCCAAAACTATAGAGAAACCCTGTCTCAAAAAAGGGGGGGAATGTTATAAAGCATCCTCAGGAGGGTATGGTCTAGAGGGCAAGATGATGTCTAGGCATGACCACAGTGGCTCTTCCTTCCTTGCCCATCTTGGCTAGCTCAGAGACTAAACCTGGAAATGCATGAGGCCACACTTGACCCTGCAGCCCCTACTCCCACTCTGCACCCTCTGAGCAGCCACCAATTCCCTGGCCCTGTCCTCATTCCAACCCCTCCTGCCTTCCTGCCTCTCTCCAAAGTTTGCCCCTCCCTGATGTGTGTCACAGCACCCCACATCTACCATCCAGGAAGTCTCCAGTCCTCAGTGAGCTGTACGCCAGCAGCTCAGCCGCATTTTATTGCAGAGGCTTCTAGAGATAAAGCCATAGGAGCAGTGGGGATTTCAGGACTATAGGTGTCCACCCTGCCCACTCCAAGCCCATCCCAGGACTCAGCAGAAGTAGGTGACATGGAGTGTGGCTATAGGTGTGATTGTTAAAGATAATGTATGCTTCATTTGTGCAGGCTCCAGATGCCAGGGATCCTGGGTAGATTTATCTGAAGGCTAAGGGAGAGACAGGGAAGGCTGAGACCCTCCAGTTCCTCCCCTTCCCTAGTCCTGCTCCGAGGACAGAAGTCCACAGTGTACCCAGCCCTCACACTTGCTGCTCCTTCCTTGGGCCCTAGCTCTTGTTCACCAGAACTTTCACGTTTGAGTCACAAATGGCAGGCAACCTGGAATCAGAAGTCCCCTGCCCAGGTAGGGGATAGAAGGGCAACTAGTGAGTTTACTCAGTGTTTCTAGGAAAACATGACAGTCAACCCTTCACTGGCATATGATAAAATTTATGGCCCAGTGAATGGACCCTTATTTGGAGATGCAGCCACCTGTGGTTTCAGTGATGGAGAGGCCTTCGGGAGTGAGGACCCGGACTCATTAACAAGATCAGCATCCCTTTAAAAGATCTCAGGGTCAATCAAAGTTAAGGCCTCTTTGTGCTCCTGTCCTTCTGCCACGTGAGGACGCAGTGTTCTCCTCCTTCAGAGGACATACCATGTCACTACCCTGCACACAAAGAAAAGCCATCACCAGACCTCCACAGATTACCTTGATCTCAGATTGTCCAGCCTTAGCGCTGTAAGACTCACCTTCCTGTCCTTTCCCTGTCAATGCCCCAGTCTGTGCTGCTCTGTCGTGATGGCATATGCACTGCCACGGTCTGTGTAGACAGAGCTGATGTGTGCGCTGCCATGGTCTGTGTAGACAGAGCTGACGAGGCCACGGCATTCAAAGAAGAGGAGGGAACCCGGGTATGACACACATGCCTGGAATCTCAGCACCCAGGGGGCAGAGGCAGGTGGAGCTTTGTGAGTCAGGGCTAGACTGGTCTACAGAGTGAGTTCCTTGCTAGTCAGAAGTACACTGTGAGACTCTGTCTCTAAATAAATAAATAGATAGATAGATAGATAAATAAATAAACAAATAAATAAATAAAGAAAATAGGGATTTAGACACAAAGGACTGTTCCTTGTGGTGACAGACATGGATTTCAGAACCACCAAAGAACTTCAGGGATTAACAAATCCATCAGAAACCAGAAGTGATGCCTGGGGGTTGGGGCTGGCACAGCACTGCACACCTGTGATCCCAGCCCATGGGAGGTAGAGGCAGGATTATGAGTTCAAAGCCAGGCTGGGCTACATTGGAAGACCCTGTCTCATATCCCACATCCCCCCCTCCAAAAAAAGGTCTGGGGAGTCCTGTTGAGGTATTTTACAGACTTCTACATCTTAAACTCCTCCTATTCATGACCCTATATGTCCATGGACTCTCTACAGAACCCAGGGTATCCAGGTGCATACAGTAGGAATACAAGGCAAACCCTGACTGAGAGTACATCAAAAAGAAATTGACAGGGGCAGGCGTGGTGTCACAGGCCTCTAATTAATCCCAGCACTTTGGAGGCAGAGGCAGGTAGATCTGTGAATTCAAGGGCAACTTGGTCTATAGAGTAAGACCTGTCTCAAAGAAAGCCAAAACAATTCTTTGGCATGTATAGATATGCATGTATGTGTCACTATATATAATTTTCTATTTATTAATGGTGAAAGCAGACTTGCACACTCATGAGATAGATTGTATTTATTTTTATATAAAGTATTATTGGCTGAATATTTGATACTACAGGATCTTCAACATGTTTCAGAGTTAAATCAATATTTTTAATTTAAAAAATTGGGGGTGAGCTGGATAGTTTTATGTCAGTTTGACACAAGCTACAGTCATCAGAGGGAAGGAAGCCTCAATTGAGAAAATGCTTCCATGAGATCAGGCTGTAGGGGAGAGTTGGGGCATTTTCTTAGTGATTGATGGGAAGGCCGAGTCCATTGTGGGTGGGTCCATCCCTGGGCTGGTGGTCCTAGGTTGTATAGGAAAACAGGCTGAGCAAGCCATGAGTAGCACCCTCCATGGCCTCTGCATCAGCTCCTGCCTTCAGGTTCCTGCCCTGCTTGAGTTCCTGTTCTGACTTCCTCCAATGATGAGCAGCAATGTGAAAGTTTAACCCAAATAAACCCTTGCCTTCCCAATTTGCCTTTGGTCTTAGTTAGGGTTTCTATTGCTTTGAAGAGGCACCATGACCACAGCAACTCTTATAAAGGAAAAACATTTAATTGGGGTGGCTTACAGTTTCAGAGGTTTAGTTCATTGCCATGGTGTGACATGGCGGCACACAGGCAGACATGGTGCTGGAGAAGGAGCTGAGAGTTCTACATCCTGATCCACAGATAACAGGAAGTGAACTGTGTCAATGGGTGTAACTTGAGCTTAGGAGACCTCAAAGCCCACCCCCACACTGACACACTTCCTCTAGCAAAGTTACACCTACTCTAATAAAGCCACACCTCCTAATAATGCCATTCCCTACGGGGGCTACTTTCTTTCAAACCACCACAGTCACAGTATCTCATCACAGCAATAGAAACCCTAGCTAAGGTGCTGGAGAGATGGCTCATCAGTTAAGAGCACTGGCTGCTCTTTCAGAGGTCCTGAGTTCAATTCCCAGCAAC
>LOJH01011387.1:12409-26524 GCA_001685095.1 Ellobius talpinus
CTCTCTCTCTCTCTCTCTCTCTCTCTCTCTCTCTGTGTGTGTGTGTGTGTTTGATTTTTACTTGTTTAAATTTTGTCTTGTTTTTGTGGAAGGTTGCAAGGGCAGATGTGAGGGGGTAAGGAGATGAGTGGAATCAGGATGCATGATGTGACATCAACAAAGAATCAATAAAAAACTTTAAAAGAATAATCTGATGAAGGGGGAAAGAAAAACAGAAATTTAAAATAATTGCCCTATAAATGAAAAATGTTTAAACAAAGATAAATATAACAAGAGGAATAAAAATAAAAATATGATACTTAAAAAAGTTTCATTTTTAAAAATATTTCTAGCTAGTCTCTTTGTTTTGTTTTAAGATAGGGTCCTCATTTTGTAGTCCTAGAAATACAGGTTCCCCCTACCCCAGGCTCCCAAGTGCTTCAATTGCAGGTATGTGCCAACATTCCAGCTTCAAAGTCTACTGAAATTTTCCTCTTATTTGAGACAGGGCCTCTATATAGCTCAGGTTTACTTACACTTCACTGTGTAACCCAGGCTGGTTTTGAACTTGAAGCTATTTTCCAGCCTCAGCTTTCCAAGTGCTGGTATTACTGGAATATACTACCATGCCTGATTCAAATTCCATTATTGATATTTTTTACATCTTAATATTATAGGAGTGGATTACAAATTACTTTCAGCAACTGAAGGACAACTCTGACAAGCAGTTACTTACATATTAGCAATGCTGGGATGAACCAATTATAACTTTGTTATAAGATCTGCATCTCTCTGACTAGCTTGTTCTGTGTCAGTATTAGATAGCCTCCCTTACGTATGCTGGAACATAAAGCCATCACCAGACACAGAGCATATATTCTCCAGAGCCATGAATAGAGGCATTTAACACCTCTATTCTTTTTCTCCAAGCTTTTTTTAAGTTTTTATTTATTTATAATGTACACTGTGTTCCACTGGCATGCATGTCTGCTTGCCAGAAGAGGGCATCAGATATCATTGATGGACGGTTGTGGAAACTGAACTCAGGACCTCTGAAAAAGCAGCCAGTGCTCTTAACCTCCTGAGCCATCTCTCCAGCCCCCTACAGCTCGATTCTTATTGGATTACTCTGTAGATGTTCTGTTACAGGAACAGAAAATGAACTCCAACACAAGATGGCCTCGCACATTCTCTGCCCCTGCTTCTGTATAAAACTATGATTCAATGCTGGGGACGGAGCTGTTTTGGTACAGTGCTTGCCTAGCATTAGGCAAGTGTAATATAAACTGAACTTGGTGGTGCAGGCCTGCAATCCCAGCACTTAGGAAGCAGAGCCAGGAGGATGAGAAATTCAAGGTCCTTCTAAGCTACATAGCAAGTGGGAGACCAGTCTGAGAAGCATGAGACCTTTGGTATAAATGAGCAGTTAAGACATAAACAAACTCTTTGACTTGAGGCATCCTCCCTTTTCTCTTTCTGTCTATACAAGTTATGATAAAGCTGGCTGATTGAGACATATGAAACCTCCAGCGAAAGGGCCATGTCGTGGATGTCCCCTCACCAAGAGCAGTTATGCTGCAGTCTGCTTTCTCAGCCTGCACCTTTGTGACTCAGTCTCTGAAAGCGGGTCAGCATCTTTCCTGTTCTGCACTCATCTTGCTGTCTCAATGGCACCGTTATACGTAGAAAACCATGGACAACACTGTATGCAGAATTAAAACCATTGCAGTCAAAACTAACTGTGTTCAATGAAAACATAGGTCGGCAAACTGGCCTAAATTATCAGTGTTTGTGTCTATATTAATTTGCTTTATACAGTCAGTGATCAGTTGAAAGAACAACATAATGTCTGACGGGTCCTGAATGGAAGTCCTTGCTGTGAGTAATTTAAATTAAGCACTATCATCATTCATGGATTTATATTATTTCGAATGAACATAAAAGGGCCCCCAAGTTGTAAGCTGATGCTAATAATTTTAATAATTTTTAGTTCAGTAACTTCTCAATTTGTACTTTCCCAAGTTGTGTCTTAGTCATTATAGTGTCTTGGATAACAAAATATTTAAATAATTCTTTAAATAATTTACATATCCTTTCTCTATTCCATCAAGTTCGGCAGCTATAAATGTGTTATGCTAGAGACTTTGAAAAAGAGCTGTCATAAGTGAAAGGGGAAGATGAGCTAAGAGATCAATAGAACCAAAAAAAATCACAAGTACCTGATTTCAGAAGGCAGTTTGACTATGTCTTGTTGCCATTTGTAACTATCACTACGTCTTAGAATACTGACCTTGACATGTTGAAGGACGTGGGTCAAAGAATCCCAGGCTAAGTACAAGATATTCCAATTTCTACCCCAGCCTGACATCAAGTATGGCTTATTTCACTTTGAGAGAGTCTCTTCCTCTTCCTCCTCTTCTTCCTCATTTTTTGAATCAAGATCTCACTATGTAAGCCTGGCATTTAGCTCACAAAATCTTCATTTCTTTGCCTCCTGAATGCTGGGATTAAAGGTATTCACCATTTCTGGTCCTCCTTTCATTTTTTTTGAGGTTGGATATTACCATACAGGCTTTGCGCTTTCCCAGAACACACTATATAGATCACACTGGTCTTGAACTTTCAGTGATCCTCCTGCTTCTGACTCGCAAATGTTAGAATTGCAGGTTTGTGCCACCATGCCTGACCTCTTCTCTTCTTTCTGTGTCATTTATCTCAAACTAAATTGTTAGCTTATTTCCAATGCACCCTATACTTTCCCTTATCCTCACCATCAACATTGATCTCTGTGAAGTAATCTTAACATATTAGAAATTCTTCTTTAATTAATCAATTAATCCCAATTAACAAATCAGAAATTATCCCTCCTCTTTCATAGTTTATAATTTAATACAATTTAGTAAGACATGTTTGATTCCCAGGACCTTTATGCACAGCCTACAAATGCTATACCACTGAACTCCATGCCCAGCACTCAATCTATAAGCTTTTTTATCATCATGACCCATTTGCTTTGTCTCTGATTCAAGCAAAGTCCATGATTTAGTATGCACCCAGTGGAGCAAAGCAGTGCAATGAAAAACTAAAGTGAACCAGGTATGTAAAATTCATTAGTAATCACAACTTTAAAAAAATAAAGATAAAATTAAACAGCTCTATATTTTAATTACTATCAAAATATCACAAAAAGCGTATAATAAAATCTTTTTTCTTTTAAAATGTTTTGTCTGCATTTATGTCTGTTTACCACATTCATGCCTGGTGCCCATGGAGGTCGGAAGAAGGGGTCAGATCCCCTGGAACTGTAGTTACAGATGGCTCTGAGCCACCATATAGGTGCTGGCACCTCAAACTAGGTCTTCTGCAAGAGCAATCAGTGTTCTTAACTGCTGAGACATTTCACCAGTCACTCAAAATACTACTGAGATTTTGTATTCTTTCATAAAATGTCTCTGAAACCAGGTGCATCCTTTAAGTTGACAGTACATATCGATTAGGACTAGTCACATTCCAAGTATCCAGTAGCCCAATTTTACTAGTGGTTACGACATTAGACGATAAAATCTAGACAGGAGTCTTATGCTGGAGTTCAAATCTCAGCTCTAACTTAGAGCTGTGTGATCTCTACTAATAGGTTAACCACCTTGTGCCTAATATATCTGTAAGATATAGGAACACCAGTACTAACGACATAGGGTAGGTATAGTGAAGATTAACTGGAAAATTGTAAGAAGAGTGCTTGTTCATGAAGTCCAGCTCATAGAAAATGAGCCACTATTTTTAGCATTATCTTTGCAGCTACTGAAATATCTAGATAATTAATTAATGCATGAACTGAAATCTCAGAATTCTTCAAATAGTGAATGCTTAGATTAAAAATTACTGCTGCAGGAGCACAGTGGCATACACCTGCAACCACAACAGTCAGGAGGTTGAAGCAGGAGAGCTGTGTGTTCCAAGCCCACCTGAGTTACAAAAATGTGATCTTGTTGGCTAAGGCAGGGGCTTGCCTGAGCACAGGAATACAAAGGGCAGCCTAGATAACACAGTGAGATCCCATCTCAAGGAAAACAAAAGGGAAATACACTTTTTTTTAACTAGCCCCAGTGGAAATGCATGCTAGCACTCACAGATGACCAAGCTTGGCCCCAAACTGTGATCATCGGAGTTTTGAAAAGTATATGCATATCTATTCGTTCAATAAATGAGTTCTGAATTTAAAAAAAACAGTGGCTAACTTTCTTTTTTCTTTTCATTTCAAGACATGTTCTGTGTATCCCTGGTTTTCCTGGAACTAGATCTATAGACCAGGCTAGTTTCAGATTCAGAAATTTGCCTGGCCCTGCCTCTCATGTTCTGGGATTAAATTGATGCGACACCATGCCCAGCCTTGAACCATTATTCTTAGAGACTACCAAAATCAGGCATGAGACACTTGCCAAAAGAGCAGATTTCTGGGTTATGTGGCAAGAAAGAGTCAAAAGTATGTTGATGTGGAGAGATTGCTCGGGCAATAGTTTAGTTGATAGAGTGCTTACTGTCCAAGTACAAAGACCTGAATTCAATTCCTAGGATTAAAGATGCCAGGAATGGTGGTACATGCCTGCAATCCCAGGGCTTTGGAGGGAGAAACGGGAGGATACCTTGGGCTTGCTGGCTAGCCAGCCTAACCAAATCTATCAGTTTCAGGTTCAATAAGAGACCCTGTGTCAAAAAAAGTTGGGAGTCAGTTGAAGAAGACACTGGTGCTGCCTTATGGCCTCAACATGCACGTGCATATTTGCTGAATGCATATGCACCCACATGCACATACTGGAACACATACACATAAATGCACACACACGCAAAATTAGCTGGGAATTTGGATCACAGGGAGTCTACTTTTGAAGACATTCCTCAGATGATGTTGCCTTCCTAGCATTCTCCCTACCCTTTCATACTATTATGTAATGAAAAACATTAACCAGCCCAACAACACATATTTAGTTAGGGAGTGATTCACTGTTTTTGGTCTTTGGACAAAAAATAAAGTCTCTTGCAAGACTGGGGATATAGCTCGATTGTGGAGTGCCTGCCTAGTGCATTCAAAACTCTAGATTTGATCCCTAGCCCTGTACATGGAAACTCCTTTCCCTGTTCACTGAGTCCTGCCACCTCCACTGGACCTCCCTGCAATGGCTACTCCATGGATGAAATGTGAACTCACTCCTATGGTAAGCCCTGGTTTTGGCATATCACCAATCCCACAGCAGCAGGAGGGCTTCCCAGAGAAGTGGGCATCAGCCACAGACCTTAAGGGAGAGGGAAGCATTTCTCAGGTAGGGATGGTAGGAAGATGCTAGCATTTGAGCAAGAATATAAGTGATTATTCCAAGGTCAAAGCACAGACTCCAGGATGAGAGAATCAAAGTCTGATCCTATACCCTAGTCTCACCCATGAGCTCACCATTCATTTCACATCTGCATCCCTCCAGCTTTTTCTGCCTTAAAAAGCTACTTCATAGCTACTGAATTAAGAGCCTCTGTTCCCTTCATCATGGTCAAGAAAAGCCAGTGTAGGACTAATAAAAATTTCTACCCTCTTCCAGGCACCTTCTGTTTGGGCATTTGTCTAGTGGCAGCCATTTGATTACTTTCCTTTCAGTCCTCTGTCCTGACAGGCTTTTCAAAGGTCTTCTTCACGACTGCCGAGTTGTTAGAAATCATTATCCTCACCAGTGTGCGCCCAGTTTGGTGTGCTTAATTGAAGATGGCTTATCCAACTCCCAGGTCTCAATGCAAGAGAAACACACAAACTCAGCTCTAAAATCCCAGTCCCAGCTGCTGCCAAGTCATCTACATAATCTGAAATCAGTGATTCTCGGTGTGGTGTGAGGAAGACAAGCATGAGAGTCACCCGGAGGAAGGCATAAAATACAGATTCCTAGGCCCTATAGACCAGCTAGATCAAAATCTTCAGGTATGGAGCTTAGGAATCTGAATCTTTCTCCCCCTTAGATGCCAATTTGCTTGGTTGTGAATGGGTAATGAGAACATTGGAGAGTCTATAGAAAATGGAATATAGCAGTGCCAATGAGAAATTTTAAACATGTCACTCTGTTTTACTTATTAGCATACTGTTCCCCTTCAGGTATGAAAGACAGAGCCAGATACTTACAAAAGTGCTGTATTAAGAAGCAATGGAATGGTACATTTTTTCCCTGGAGGCTATCCATTTTTTAAACAGAAATTCTAGGAAATAAATTTTTGATGCGTAAATGGCCTATGAATAGAATTTCAGTCCTGTGTCAGACTAAAGAAAGTAGAGGGAGCCATTGAGATGGAAGGAAACAGAGAAAGGAAATAAAGGAAAAATAGAATAATTCTGTTGATGTGTCCTGTTGCCAATAAATTTACAAAGGAACTAAATCTTTATGTTGTTCCCTCGGAACAAACCTTGAAAGATATTACCATGCAGTGGGCAGAATTTTTTGTTTAACCTGAAACTCCTGGGCTAAATGGCATCTTGTTCTTGGGAAGAGGACATACCTGAAGAGGAGGAGAAGGAGGAGGAGGAGGAAGTCACAAATTTTAAAAAGCACAATGAGGGTATTTGGAGGGAAGGGGAAAACAATATAATTATATATAAAATAATAATATAAAAGCATGGGGTAAATATTATGATTGACATCATTTTACAGAACAAGAAATGGTGTGTCAGGGAGGAAGCAACAGAATTTGAATCCACATCTGGCAGAGTTACATAAACCCTGTCTGTAACCGAAGTTTCCATAATAAAAAAAAATCACGTTTGTAAATGTATCAGGAGATGATTTCAGCTTAAAAGAGGCAAAGTCAGCCAGGTGTGATGATGCACACACCCCTCAGAAATGTGAACATAGGAGAATGAAGTTAAAGGCCTGCCTCGGCTATATCGTGAGTTTGAGGCCAGCTTGGGCTACATGAGACTCATTTAAAAGATGGGGTGGGGTGTAAAATAGGGTTGGTATAGGATACTTTTGGGCACCACAGCATCAAATAAAATACTGTAATTATATTCTGGACAGATTGTAGGCAACTTGATAGTTTTGAGACACTGTGGTGAAGTATCATGAAAAAAGGTTTGTTGTTATTCACGGTTTTGTTTTGTTTTGTTTCAGTGACAGGGTTTCTCTATGTAGCCCTGCCTGTCTCAGAACTAGCTCTGGAGACCAGGCTGGCCTCGAACTCACAGAGATCTGCCTGCTTCTGCCTCCCGAGTGCTGGGATTAAAGGCAGACCAACAGCTTTAAGAATGAATTGAACTTGACTTGGAAGCACAGAGCAGCTAGTTTCAGGGCATACGATGTGACCAGGTTACAGAATCTCTCTGAGCCTCTGCTGCTGCATCTACTAAATAGATATGAGTGGTTTAACTCTTGACAGCTTGAAACCATGAAGTTTAAATAAGCTGCCAAAGTAGAAGACAAAACATTAGTTTTACAACCAGATGGGTAGAGCTCCAAATTTAGCTCAGCCATTTAGTAGCTGTTTGACTGTGGGTGGGTTTTCCTTTCTGAATACTGTTTATTTTTTAGGCTTTATCTTAATCATTGTATGTGTGCATGTCGGTGTGTGGATATGTATATATGAACGCAGATGTCCTGAGGCCAGAGGTGTCAAATCTTCCTGGAGCTGGAGTTACAGACTGTTTTGAGCCACTTGACATAGGACCTGCACAAGAGCATTCTTGTCTCTCTTCACTGCTGAGCCTTCTCTCAAGCCCTGAATACTGGTTTCTTTATGATGTGTAAAAATGTGAGAAACTATGCAGTTCATTCTCTTGATAAATATTTGTTAAATGCTAGATACTGTACTCTGTGCAGCTCTGATGAGAAGCTAAACATTATTTGTTTTTAAGAATCTTACATTCAGCTGGGCCATGGTGGTGCAGCACTCCCCAGCACCCTGTCTAGAAAAAAAAGAAAAAAAACAGAAAAAGAAAGAAAAGGAGAGGGGGGAGGGAGGGAAGGGAAGGGAAGGGAAGAATCTTATATCCAGATGCAGTGACATATGCCTGAAATTCCAGCACCTGATTGGCTGAAGAAAGAGGATTGATAAAAGTTTGAGTTAAGGGTCTAGGGTAGAGGGAAGGTGGGTGGCGTGGAAGGAGGGGAGGGAGTGGGAACTGAGATAGGTATGTAAAATGAGAAAAGATTCTTTAAAAATTAAATTTAATAAAAAAAAGTTTGAGTCTAACCTTGGCTAGGAAATAAGTTCTAGGCCTGCCTTAGCTATAGAATGGCACTCTTTCTCAAAGAGGGTGAGAGGGAGGAAGAGAGAGCGAGGAAGAGGGGAGAGGAAGGTAGAAAGAGAGATTTAAGATTTTTCCAGCATGAAATGACAAACAGACATAATACGTTAGTGTAAGTACTATGCTGCAAAAGGGAACCAAAGAAAGGAGTCAAAAATGTGATGTGAGGGCAAGGGTGCAAAGAGGAGCCAGGAACCAGGAGATTTAAATGAGATATCTTAGGCGTCATATGAAAAAATGGGTGAAGACAGGTCAAAAATGCTAAATGATGTATAGCTATTTCAGTGTGTTTGCTTTCTTTCCTGAGGCACTAGGAATTGAACCCACGACCTAGCACATGCTAGGCAGTGTTCTGCCATTTAGCTATATCCACAGTCCTCTTTTTACTTATTAAGGCAGGAGCTCACTGCTTTACGCAGGCTGGACTTGAACTTATTTTGTAGCCTCCTCGGTCCTTGAACTTTTAATCCTCCTGCCTCAGCCTTTGTAGAATTGGGATCACAGGTTTGGGACACCAAGTTCAACTGAGATTTAGGGTTTTTTTCTTTTCTTTTCTTTTTTAGACCAAGTTTCAAAATCTTGGACTCGATGAATCAGTCCTCCAGCCTGAACTCAGCTGTCTTGGACTCCTGAATAGGAATATGTGCTACCACACTTAGCTATCTCTTACAACACATACAAAAAGGTAGAGAGAAAATAAATTCACAGTTGAATGTACTGCCACAATTTACAAATGTGTAAAGCACCATAAAGTTCTCAACAGCACCCAAGGTGTTTCCCCAATAGTCACCCCTATTACTATTTCTTTCCTCTCCAAAGACCAACATTTCAAAAGAGCCAGGAATTCAGAGATGGTCTAGTGGTTAAGAACACATGTTGCTCTTCCCTAGGATCCGGGTTGGATTCCCAACTCTTATATGGGGGCTCATAGCTGTCTGTAACTCCACTTGCAGGGGACCTGACAGTCCTCTTTTATCCTCCAAATGGGCACCAGGCACAAACGTGGTGCACAGACATATGTGCAGGCAAAACACCCATACACACACATGCATACAAAAAACATGTTAAAGTAGAAAATAACAATAAAAAAGAGAAACCACGGAAAAATAAATGCCATGGTTTTGCTCATATGTGGAACCTAAATTAAAAATCATATATAAACATAATTATATACTATGTAATATATAATTTTAAAATTAAATACTTTTAAATTTAGTTTTTGTGTGTGTGCGCATGCGTGTGTGAGTGTGTGAGAGTGTGTGTGTGTTGGTAACAAGGCTGGAAAGGACATCACGAAAAGGAAGGATTAGACAGGGGTGAAAATATATAATAGTAAACACAAGTTGCCCTCAATAGGGGAAGAAGGGCATCAGCGGAAAGAGTCAAGGGAAGGAGGAGGACGAGACAGCAGAGAGCAAAAGCACAGCCCATGGCACTGCTTATGCAGATGCCACGATGAAACCCAGGCTTTTACACCAACCTAGAAAACTTTTCTTTTCAAAGCAGAGATTGTGCCTATTCTTGAAAGTCGCATATTAAAAATGGATTGTACACTATAGTCTCCTTTTATCTAGGGTATTTTGTTCCCATTATAATAGTGAGATTAACCCATTCCTCCTTTGCACTCTCACAGCACAGTGTGTGAATGTTCTGAAGATGACTGCTTTGTAACTTTGCCTGGGTAGATGTGAACAAATGTCTGTTCCACTCAAACAGGGTGACAGCCGATCATAAATATTCTATCCAAGTCCAGGTTGATAAACCAAGGAAATTATTGGGCTTATTTCTGAATCAACTGCATTGAAGAGATGCCCTAGCATAGTACAGGCTAAGGCTAAGAATGCAACATTAAGATATGCATGCATTCAGCAATAGCTAATATGGTTAAACAGATTTTAAGAATATTGTACACTCCAATTAGATCTATGCTATTTTTAAGCTATGTAAATTATTGCTTTTTTTTTAAAGACAGGATCTTACTAGGTAGCCCTGGTTGGCCTATAACTAGCTATGTAAAAGAGGCAGATTTTGAACTCACATCTGTTTGCCTTTGTCTCCTGAGTGCTGGGATTGAAGGCCTGTGCCATCACACTAGGGCTTTTTTTCTTTTTAAATAATTTCACAAAGTAGATACTTTTAAATCTCTTTTAGATTCCACCCATATCTCCTTTTTTCATATTTTCCTTTTGGACCTTGCCACTATGTTTATTTTCCACTGTTTTTGGAATGCAAATAGCATACAACTAAATACACAAATCTTAAATCTTAAACTATAGTTTGCTTTCTTTTTTTGTAGTGCTGAGGATTGACCCCAGGGCCTTGCATCTGCTAGGCAAACACCCTACCACTGAGGTGTTTCCCTAGTCCTGTTATTTCTTCCTATCTCAGATATCCTTCTGGAATTATATCTTTTTCCTTAAATGTATTATTTAGAAATTTATTTAGCAAGAGTTTCTTGTAGCAATCTCTATTTTTGATTGTGAAAATACTTATTTTGTACTCATTATTAAAAATTGAAATCCAATCACGAAAACACCAGCTTCTACAATTTATGTACACTAATTTGTATTATATTTCAGTTTGGTGTATAAAACAACGGCCTTCATTTTTTCATTTTCTTTTTAAAAATTATTAATTCATTTTATATTTATGGATGTTTTGCCCCCTCAATATTTAGGTTAGAAATACAAACTCTTGAGGCTGGAGTGCTTAAGAGTGCTGGCTGCTTTTCCAAGAGACCAAAGTTGAGTTCTGAGCACGTGCATAGGGTGGCTTACCACCACCTGTCAACTCCAGCTCCAGGGAACTCCAACACTGTCTTCTGACCCCTTTGGGCACCTGCACATATGTGTCAGACATCCACAGTTACACATACACATCTTTTAAATCCTTAAAAAATAAACTAATGCTTAAAATTTTATTGATCATCATGACACCATGACTACACCAGAAACTAATAGTAATATTTAAGATCATTGAACATCTACTCAGTCATTGTGCACAAATGCTGATTGCTTAAAAAACACAAACACCCTCAATTTCCTTGAATCAGGTCTCAGATATGAGATCTACACTGAAATCAGTTAATTCCGTCCTCATGTATCTCTTTCCTTTTTGGTTTTTTATTTGTTTGTTTGATTTCTGATTTTTGGAGACAGTCTCTCTGCAGTCCTGGCTGCCCTGGAACTCACTACATAGACCAGACTGGCCTCAGTCTCACAGAGATCCACCTGGCTCAGCCTCCCAAGTGCTGGGATCAATGGTATGTGACACCACACCCAGTCCTTCATGTATCTCTTAATGGAGAGGACCACAATCATCACCCCACAATCTTCTTGCCTTTCTGTTTCCCTTGAAACTTTTGTTGAGGAAACTGAGTCGTTATCCTGCTGAAGGTCTGACTATGGAACGGACAAGCTGCATCCTTTCCTTTCATCTCAGTTTATTCAAACTTGAACCAAATATGTAATAGTCCTTAACCAGAGAGCACACCTATAAACTAGACCATCAAAACTTATACTTTACAGGGCCAGAGAGATGGTTCCAGGGTTAAGTGCACTTGCTGCTCTTCTAAAGAACCTGAATTTGGATCCCAGTACCCGTATCAATTGAAACGTGCCTGTAACTCCAGCTCCAGGGGATCTGGCAACCTCTTCTGGCCTATGCAGGCACCCACACACATATGGCATAAATACACACACATAAACACACACCGAATCTTATTTTAAAAACTTATACTTCTTCCAGCAATAGAAAAAGCACCCATTTTATATTAGTGCCAACATTGACAATTGAGGGTTACTGGGAAAGGGAGAGATAAGGGCCCTGAGAGGCTACCTGGGCACCAGGAGATGGTCCTACATGCATGCACAAACAGATAGCATTAAATAGATTCTATGTTGTTTTTTTCATTTATTATTTTTATGTGCAGGAGGAGTTGAAACAAAAATTTAAGGGATTTTTTCTCTTCTTTTCTATGGGTTTTAAAAAAGAACACATGAAATAGAGAAAGAAAGTGGTGGGGTATATATGGAAAGAATTCGAGGGAAGGGAATGGAGGGGTTGGTTTTTATCAAAGAACATTATATGCATGTATGATATTTCCAAACAAAAATTAAAATGGATATGTCAGTGTATTCCTATAATACCAATACATAGGAGGTGGAGATAGGAAGAGCATAAGTTCAAAATTATGAGATGTTGTGTCAAAATAGCAACTGAAACAAAAGAAAAAGGCTCACACAATATCCATAAAATAGAACAAGTAGAAAATTTAGAACTGAAGATAAGCTAGGTCTGGTGGCCCTGGCTGGGAACCCCAGACACTCACAAGCTAAAGGCAGGAGGATTGCAAATCCATGATCCCACCGGGCCACACACTGGGGATAATACTAAATATTTTTTAAGAAATATTAGCCAGGCATTGGTGGCACACACCTTTATTAATCCCAGCACTTGGGAGGCAGAGGCAGTCAGATCTCTCTGAGTGTGAGCCAGCCTGGTCTATAAAGTGAATTCCAGGACAGCCAGGCTACACAGAGACCCTGTCTTGAAAAATCAAAGAAAAAAAGAAATATATTCATTAACTTAGAGAAAAATAATTAATTTGAATTTTTAGCTGAAAATACCTCAGAAATTAAGGAAATCAGTATGTCCACGTTTGGCTACACCCTTTTGTTATAAGTGCTACAGCATCAATCTTATTTTTCTTAGCTTTTTAAATGATTATATTTCCAGTGGGGGGATAAATATCTTAAGGCCTGTCTCCTTTAAGTTATTCTCATAGTTACTGCTGAAAAGGCAATTTCCTAAATGCACGTGAAATAAATTGGATTAACACTGATGGACAAACTTGATCAAGGATGATTTACCAAGAATACTGACTAATTACAAATTAATGGCAACATTATGAAACCATTCTGCCCTTGGCAGTCACACAGCCAGCTCTAAATTTATAAGCTATTATGTTCATTCTTGCCACAAGCAGTAATTAATTGCATGGTATTTTGTGGTCCGTTTGTGATGCCTTTCTATATGTTTTGGCACATTATTATAAAATATTATATAAACATAAAATAGCAGGATACTTTGAATAAATTTTGAAAAATGATCTTCTAAGAAAACTAGTGGAGGACATCCATAATATATTTATTGTTTACCTTGTGATGATTAGGATTTACAACCTTATTAGGTCTCATTTTTATAATATAAATATTTTAGAAAGAAACAAGAGATCTAAAAAGTAAACACGTTAATGGCATGAAAAATAAATTCCCCAAAACAAGAGAAAATAGTGACAGCACTCAGATTAACAAAGCCACAATTAATATCAAATCACTATCGTTCTTCATACATGCAAAACACTTTTATGGATGTAAAGAGAAAATGAGGACTAGACGGGAAGACAGAAAAAGAAACCTAACTCTACGGCAGAATGGCATATGAGGTAAATAAACATAAAGTGGACATTTCAGTAGAAAGCACATCCTAAGATAAGTTAGGGTTGCCTTAAAATGAACTAGACAAGAACTTCAGAAATACCTGTACATAAGCCAGACCAGAATGAAGTCTTTGCTGATTTTTAACGAAGTGTCCACACTGACAGCATGGAAAGGTTTTCCATTTCATGAACCGTGTCTTGGTTCTCTCTTTTGTGAGACTCTGAAAACCAGTGCAAAAGTCAGACTGTGTGTGTTTGTTTACCTCTCACCCATGGGAGCTTAACACAATGCCTAGCCATTTGTAGGCATTCCACAAGTACTGCTCAACAAATGAATGAGAGGAAGCAGCATCCGTTTGCCTTTGGAGACTGAGAAAGATCTGGAAGTTGTTTCATTTCTAGTCTGTAAATGATGTATCAGTTA
>LOJH01011388.1:0-26524 GCA_001685095.1 Ellobius talpinus
AGGGGAGAGGCGGTTGCTGACAGGTGGCGCCTGCGCACTGGGAGCGCTCATTGTGCCCCGCAGCTGCCGAACCGCCCGCCTGCCCGCCCGCCGCCCGTTCGGCGCGTCAGTCGGCGAGAGTCCGGTGGTGGGTGCGGAGTTCAGGGCCGTTCCCGCGGCCTCCTCTCCCTCCCCGTCCCCCTCGTCCCTACCCCGCACCCTCCGCCTCTGCCCCACATCCCGGCTCCGTCACCCTCCCGCCCCCCTACACTCGGGACGAGAATGCCCTGCCCGGGACAACCTAGCAGCGCCTAGATGGCTTTGGTCACGGTCCAGCGGTCGCCCACCCCCAGCACCACCTCCAGCCCCTGCGCCTCGGTGAGTTCCTCCAGGCGGCAGCTCCTCGCTTCTGTCACTGCGGCTCCGCTTTGCCTCAGCGGGTCCCGCCGAACGCCACTGCGCACGCGCCGCGCCGCTTCCCAGGCCTTGGCACCCGGGCTGCCGCGAACCCCCCACACCCTCATCCTACCGGCGAGCAGCAGCGACGGCCAGATGTTGGGTTTCTGGCCCGCATCACCCGGAGCACCCAGCCCCTCACGGCGCTGGCTCGGAAATCTCCCGTAGCGTGCTTCCCATGGCTTGAGCACTTCCTTTCGGCTATGAGTCATTCTTGCTTTTCACCCTCCCCCTGCTCTCACCCTCTGTTGCTGCTCTGTTGCAGGGAGGGGAACGGTGGGCTCCGACATTACCCCGGACCCACACCCATATCCCTTACTTACACCATTTTAGGGACCAGATCATTCACTGCGCATCCTTCTTCCGTCTCACCGTGTGTCCCTTTTCACCAGTCTCTGGCGTCTCTCTTGTGCTCCGTGCAGTTCTGGTTTCATTGAGCTGCTCAATTGTAGTTACTCCCTGGTTTCTTCCCTCCCTTCAAAGATGGCAGTGGTCCCTATGTCTCTTGGACTTTTACCTTTCTCAGTCAGGTCCCAAAGCATCCGGTACTGCTCGATGACCAGGGCCAATTCCTTTCCATCTCACAGACACTTACGCCTTACGCTCATTGCTCATGATGGTTCCTGCTCTTGGGTTGTGCTTGGATGGTTCATGACTTCAGATGCTTGTGTCGCTAAAGGAAGGCTCTTTCCAGAAGGAAAATACCCAGCAACCAGCTTTTTTCCCACTGGGCTTCTCTTTGCCTCCATCCCCACCCCAACACCTTTACAGCTCTATTCTTAGAATTCATTTTGAGAATACCTGCCTATTGCACCAGTGTGGTAAAGAAAACAAAATAGGCTCCTAGATGAAAATATGAACAATTGGAGAAGCTCTTTCCTATAGAATTGTATGTTTTGACGTTGGATTTTGTAGTGTCAAGATGCAAAGAGGCATTCAGTGAGCACTATGACCTTCCACTGTGTAAAAGAAAGTTGTGTCGTTAATATTTGTTAACTGAGATGTGAGGTTTGGTATCTTGAAAGCATGTTGCCTTGTGATTTCAGTATGGTTTCCTGAATTTCAAAATTTTCTTGCATGTAGTGGTGGTTCCTTCCTTTGCATTTTTAAGTGACTAAGTCGACAACTCTACCCTATTCAAGAAATTACTCTATTTTAGATGTTAATTTACCTTGCGTTGTTCCAGGATACAAAACTGAGCTCTTTGGATCGAACATTAGAGAGGCAAATTTCCATTGTTTTAGGGAAGAAGTTTGTAGCAATAAAGTATACTGTTTTGCAAAATAGTTAAGCACACATTGCTAGAAGTATCAAGCAGAGGTTGGGTTTTTTTTTTTTGCCAGACAGCTGATATAAGGAATTCCTGCAGTGGGGGTGAGAAAGAGGTTCCAAAGCTTTACGATTCTGTGATTGCACTTCAGAGCTGATAAGATGTTTTAGGGTCTGCTAGAAACAAATACCAGAGGGGTAGAAACGTAGTATTTTCATGAGTAGATTTTTCACTTTATGGTAGAAATTTATAATTTCTAACATATCTTTAGGCCACCTTAATTCACTTCACTGGTAACTCCTTTGGTTTTTGTGGTTGCCAGGCTACCTAATTTGGACTATGGAAGCAATCAAGAGTGACCATTATAGATACTAAGTCACATCAGTAGATACATACATATGAAGAAGAACCCAGTATTGTAATATTATTTTCTCTGGGCATTGTTGAAAACATTTTATGTTATAATAACATTTATTAAACCATTGTCATACTAATTGTCTTGAAGTAAGTGATTAATATACAGCATAACCACATCTCTTTGACATGCTTCATTGGTCAAAGCTTGAGATACTTTAGAATCTTGAAGAATGTTAATAGTCCTTTTTGGCATAGGCAATTGAAATTGGTCATATAAATACTGTGGTATTTATTGTAGTAAATATTGAGTGGTAAACTCAGTTGTTAAGCTCAACGACAGATATTTCTGTATCCCCTGGTCTGATGATTTCTGTTGTTTATATTTGGCCCTGTGTGTAAAGAACTCCTGGCACTGGTCTGTGTGAGTAACAATTGGCATTGTTAGCATGATGGACAAGCCAGTTATATTTCCCTTTAAATTGTCTTCCTATTTGACTTCATCCAAAGCTGTGCTCAGCTCAGTTGTCTTGAGGTCCTTGTATTCCAGTATTTGGCTGCTGTCTGACCTGCATATAATTTGCTGTTTTATCTCTTGCTGAATGAATAGGTTAGCTGGCTAGTTTTAAAAGTGAGGAGTGCAAAAGGAAGTTAGTACCATAAATAAAAAAGGATTTCATTTTATGAGTCTGGAAATTTAATCTTTTGATTACTTTAAAGCATTCTTAATACTTTTTCACTGAGTATGATGGACATTTTAATACTGTCAGATCTTCAGTATTTTCTTTTTTATTAAGCATAAAACAAACTTGGTCACTGTAGTGATTAGTCTTCAACTTGACTGTGAAAATGTGTCCAGAGAGGTTTACAGAGGAGGGAAGATCCACCCTAAATGTGAGTGGCACCATCCCATGGGGTGGGTACTGGTCTGAAAAGAAGGAAAGGTCCAACAGAGCCCAAGCACTCCCCTTTCTCTGTTTCCTGCTACCATGCCTTCCCTTCCCTGCCACAAACTGTACTTGTAAACTGTGACCCAAAACAAATACTTCCTCCTTAAGTTACTTCTTTTTAGGTGTTTGGTCACAGAATCAAGAAAAGCAACCTAATACAATCACCTACTATGTATGAGTCATAAAGACATTCACCTGTCTGTCAGATGATGTAATCTGGATAACAGGGCTAGTAGAAGACAAATAAGGGGGTGGGAAAATAGAAATGGTGAGGGCAATAATACTGTATATACATGGACCATTTTGCAATGACCATAAGTATTATCTGAGTTCAGATTGATATAAGTTCACTAATAGCAAGTAGTAATTAGAAAACCAACAACTTCTTATTTCTCTTGGGTTTTCATCTGTACCATGCATCATGCTAAATACTTTAAGGCAAGGGGTGTTTAAGGAATGTGTCCTGTGCCACTCAGCCAGTGACTGGGGTCATAATTCTAATCCAGATGTGTCTAGCCGTTGAAGGGATGACGATGAAGTACATCACAGTAGGTGTCTCTGAAACTAGTTATTGAAACATAATTTGAATTTCTATAAGCCAGGATTGAAGATAAGAGTAAGGTGTCCTAGGTGGAGAAAAGCTATATTTTCTACATTTAAAGTCAGAAAAGCACATGGCATTAAGTGAAAGGATTAAATAGGTCACTGTGAGGATTTGTTTGGAAAACAAGAGATAAAAGTGAGAGGTAGCCAAGGCTGTAGAGGGACTGCTGAGCCAGGTATTTGGGGCTAATGAAAAAGGGAATAGAAAGTTCTCCCAAATTTTGAGCAAATGTGATCACAGTAGTGTTTTAAGAAAACTGATCTAGAGACTTTGGGCCAGAGGGATTTTGGGAAAGACAAGAGAGGCCATAAGTTAAAGCTATTGTTGAGGTCTGATCTGGGATTTTGAAGTGTTTATGGAAGAGACAGATGTCAAAGATTATGAGAAAGACTGACTCTATAGAGAGATAGAGAAATCAGAGATATCAACTTTTGGAATATATTGTTCTTCCTAGAAAATAAATAGTTCTTTTGGGGGGCATTGAAACAAGGTTTCTCTGTGTAGCCCTAACTGTCCTGGAACTGGCTCTGTAGATCAGGCTGGCCTCGAACTCAAAGAGATTTGCCTGACTTTGCCTCCCAAGTTCTGGGATTAAAGGTGTGCACTATCATCACCCAGCCAAATGTCTCTTAATTAATAGGTGCAATTTAAGAATTCTTGGGCCGGGCTGGAGAAATGGCTCAGCAGGTAAGAGCACTGTCTGCTTTTCCAGAGGTCCTAAGTTCAATTCCCAGCTACCACATGGTGGCTCACAACCATCTATAATGGGATCTGATGCCCTCTTCTGGCCTGCAGGGATACATGATGACAGAGTTCTCACATGTAAAAAATTGTTCCTGGTCCTCATCTCTTTTCATGTTGTGTTAAGAGAAACAGGACTTATAGCTTATCTGGGATAACAATTGCTAATTGAGTAAAGGATCAAGACTTGAGATATAATCAAGAGTAGACATTCTTTGGGGATTCATTTATGCTGCAACATCATCTAATTCTGTACAAATCAGTTTGAAATGATGCTCTTATTTGGAGTTTATTAGCTCTTTACACAGAATTCTTATAAGTTAGATATTTAGCTTCCTTTCTCTTAGAGGATCACCAACAGCAAAGTAGAAATGGAAGTTAGCAGGTACTGGAAAACACGGGGTGGGAGAAGGAGAGACGAGAGATACTTCCATAAGGCTGGAAAATGAAAACTGGTGATTTCATGGCAGGAGAAGCTGAAACAAGTGACTGGCAAAAGGCGGTGGAGGCTTGGGATAGGGCAAGTTGGGTGTTGTATGTCTGTATTTCTGGCACTTAGGAGGCAGTGGCAGGAAGACTGTGAGTTTGGGACCAGTTTGAATTAATAGTGAGTGCCTGACTAGTCTGGGCTACATAGGGAGACATTTCAGAAAGAGGTAGGCAATAGAGAGAAGAATTTAGCATTTCTTTTTGTTTAATGTATTCTTCTCAGACCTACTACTCTCTTATAATTTATAGTTCATAATTATGACCATGAATCATCATAAGAAGACATAATCTTATTTGGTCTTGATTTGAACAATAAAGATTGAGTATGGTATATTTGATAGTTGTCCATCCAAGTTTCACCAAAGTTTTAATGCACATACTTTGGCATTGCAGTGTGATGTGTGCTTGTCTTCCCTGCTACTCAACAGGCCAAGGGATTAGTGTGTGAGTTTAAAGACAGCGTGGCAGATATTGTAAGACTATCATCAAGGGCAAAGAAAATGTATGATTGGGGAATTCATAATTCATTCACAAGCATAGTTCTTTTTTAAAGTTTTTTTAATGAATGTACTATATAACACCAAGATGGTAAATGACTCAGTTACAACCTTACAATGATTATTCTTTAAAATAAGTGACCCTTGTTTACCTCAGTCTAAGTAAGCAATTGAAGGATTTTGAGACAGTCACTGAAAGCAGTGAGTGACTAGAAAAGCTTCAGAACTGAAGTAGGGATTATTTAAACCTGATGTTCTTCATGAATGTTATCCCCTGTAGGTTACCGGCGTTTGCCAATGCAATAGTTGCCCTCCTCGCTTCTTCTTCCTGAAGCTGCTTGCTGTGCTGCCTCTGAAAGAAGCAGTGAGCCCTTGTATCCTGGGAATGGCCTGTAGCATCTGTGGATCCTGGGACAGGGCTGGAGTGTCCCAGGTGCAAAAGCCCGATTTGCAGTTGACTGTAGCTGCGCTTGTGACCCTGTTCCAGATGTCAAAACAAGAGACATGTTGGGATTAGTTGATTCTTAAAGGCACTTTTTCAGGTGGGGGCTGACAGAGTCCTATTAAAATACCACTTTTTCCTTCAAGACACATACAATGCTCATTCCACCAACATGGGTGGAGTGGTAGGATGAAGATGGATTTCAGCACCTCATCTTCTGTCACTTGTGCTCATGACCTCCCCTTACCTTTCACCTTTGGCCCAATGGGGACTCCAATTTTATTTCTTTGAAAATATTTAAACATTTATTTGTTGTGTGTAGGTATGCATATGTACACTCATGTGACACAGCTTACATATGGAAGTCAGAGTCAGTTCTCTCCTTTTAGCATGTGGATTATGAGAATTGAACTCAAGTCACCACACTTGGCAGCAAGTATCTTTACTGACTGAACTATCTTGTTGGTCCCCATATCTTATATCTTAATAATGCCAGATAAAAGAGATGTTATTGAATACCTATACACATTCAGATATGGCCACATTTTCCTTCCTCAATAGAGGAAACAAAACTGATACATACAAATTTGGTTTCTGTGAAGTATAAATATTTAAAGTGACACTGTTGAAGGTTTTGAAGACAACCTTACAAACTTGCACACACTTAAGAAATAGCACATGACATTATATAAAATGTGGAAATGCAAAAAAGTATAGACAAGAAAATAAAAAGCATGTGTCATCATTGTATGAGCTCTCTCTGAGTGAGTACTGTGTTACCTCAGCTGGCCTCAAATTTGTGACCTTTTTGAATTAGTGTCCCCAGTGCTGGCATTTCCATCATTATATTTTGTAAGCAGAAAGGCTACTGTATATATAATCTTGTCTTAAATATTTTTAAAATTTGGTTTATTTCACAGATTATTGTCCTGTCAAGAATGGCTACACTGTGAAGCTATAGTGTGACTCATTCTGACTATTGTTAGTGGGATTCTTGCTTTCCACATCCTTTTTATCTACAATGAATTACTTTATAGTGAACATTATTGTGCATAGATATTTGAATGCATCTGGAACATTTATTAAGATTTCAAGATTTGCAATTATTGGAACACAGGATATACTCTTCAGACCACTATTATGTATTTATTTTTGCTTTGTGAAAAGGTTAATCCAATTAACATTTATTCCAACCAGCATCATTTAATAATGCTCATTTCTCCTAATTGTATTAATATGGAACAATCTCATTTCACTTTTAATAATTACTGGTTAGAGGGAAGTAGTAGTATTACTCTAGTAGTTGGGTTGATTGTGTGTTTTATATCAGGTAAGCTAAGCATCTTCAGGTACTCATAGCTCAGTTGGTAGAGGGCTTGCCTAGTTTGCAGAGCCGTGGTTTCTGTTTGCAGCCCCACATAATATCAGCTATGGTAGCATAAGCCTGAAATCCCAGTTTTACATGAGACCCTGTCTGTCTCCCACTTCCCCCCAAAAAACAAATAAATGAAATATGAAGTATAATTTACAAATTCAGAAATATGTATGCTTAAATAACTTTACAATTCAGTGATTATTAGTAAAGTTACAGAATTGAACAACCCTCACTTCAATCCTGTATTTCCTGTCTTTTGAACAATATTTTCATTCTTTTAGATTTGTGTACACTCTTGCTGTGTTAGGACTGTTAATGATTAGTTCTATTTATTATGAAGTATTTGCTTTTTAACCCAGTTTTTATTACTCTTAGAATAAAGTCTATAATTGAAAGTTTGGCTGTAAGGTCCTCAATGAGTCAGTCCTGCTAGCCTCTCAAGCCTCGTCTCTCCACTCGCTGCATTGCACACTGCTCACAGTTAAGCTCCCAGGCTGCGCTCCCTTTGGTCTTTAGGCTTTGGCACATGCTTTACCTGGAACACTTTTCCTTCACTCTTCACTGAACTAATTCCTACTCATCCTTCAGGTCTCAGCTTAAATGTCACTTCTGGGAAGCTTCCCTGACTCCACCCCCAGACAATGGTAGGTGTTCCTTCTATGTACACCCTGTACTTAATCATGGTGGCTCTTGTCAGTCTCCTGTACTTTATTATCTGGTTGTTTATCTACCTAACTTTTCAGCCTGGACCTGAGTCCATTGGCTTATTTTTATATCATCAGGGCTCAACACATTTGACACAGAGATCAGTGAGTGGATCCATGACATAGTTACACTTAGCATGTTTTCCATTTTAAGAATAGAAAGATGTCCCAGAAGCCCATGACTACTTTCAATTTAGATACTTGCTGCCAAATTGTCTCCCAGAAAGGTTGACTTCTTGTTTACAATCACTATATAAAAATATTTCACTGTACCTTCATTAGCCCTAAGTAACCTCTTTAAGGTCCATTTTGTTTATTATCAAATAACTATTGCTTATTGAACACTTATTATACCCAGTATCTTTACACCTACTAGGCAAATGCTTATCATTGAACTACCATCTAACCTTCTGTGGTGAGTATCTTACCTGCATTGCTATTAATTTCACATCACCCCTGTAGGGAGCAAAGAGGAGGAAAGGACTGTGTTAGGGACCGAGGGATTTGGTGCAGTGGTGTGTTCCTCCAGTCCCAGTGCTAGAAAGGCTGAGACCAATAGGCTGGTCCCAGGGGCTTGCTGGCCAACCATTCTAGCTGCATCCTTGAGCTCTAGATTTAGTGGCTCAGTGAAACCTTGTCTCAAAAAATAATGTTGAGAGTGATTGAGAAAGACACTCGACCATGACTTTTGGCCTCCACATGTCCTCCCACACATGTGCACACACGCATGAACACATTCCAGATTGACTCAAGTACCTGAGAAACCCAGAGAAAGAGAAAACCTGCCTATGATACTCAAAAGTGCTCTCAGGTTCCTCATCCTTTTCCTCTGTTTTAAGTGAGAAGATTCAGCTTCTAGATTATGTGCAGTCTGAAAATTACACTGTGCAGCATTGCTGCTTAGGTAGCATGAGTGGATATCACTCCTGGTTCCAGAGACTTAGGACTTCACTGTAGTTTTACTGAAGCCTGCTGACTGCTGACTATAACAGTGTCTGTATTGTAGATTTTTCAGTGTTTGTATCCTTTTTGCATTTATTACTCATTTATGGAGAGAGGGGGCATTGCCTTGGGTGTGGAAGTTACAGGACACCTGTATTGAGTCAGAGGGCATCTATTTATGCTACTGGTGGTCTAGCAGTTAGCTAGTTCCTGAACTGAGTAAAGAGACTCATGTTAAATAAATAAAGTAAAATGTTGTAATATTAAATATGTAACCCTGGAAGACGGAAAGAAGTCAGTAGCAAGTACTTTTCAGTTGAGCCTTAAATGAGAAAAATGACATTTAAAACACAGTGGCAACTAATTAGCAAACAAAGGATTAGGAATGAGTAGCAGAAGGGAGGGAAGCATGGACTTAAGCCAGTGGGCTAGAAATGATGTGCGCTGAGAATTGTAAGCAGGAGAGTACCTAGTGCCATGTAATCTGCAGCAAATGGGGGTAGAGAAGTAAAGATAATTATTCATTGTAACATCTATAACCTTGCCTTTATCTTGACTACAGTGTATATGTGTGTTCCTGGCATCCCCTTAAAGTGCCTTTGTTTTTAATTTGTTTCACTAACTGTAGCCTTGAACTTTCTATATAGCTGAGACTGGCCTTGATTTTTTGATTTTCCTTCTCTAACCTCCTGAGTGCTGGGATTACTAGTTCATGCCACTATGCCCTACATAAAGTGATTGTTAAAATTTTATGGTTATTAACAAGAAATATTGAAATATAGTTATTGATCTAAGAATGTAGCTCAGTGGTTGGGACTTGACTAGAATACACAAAGTTCAATCCCCAGCATTAGAATTGAAAGAGAAGTGAAACATCTTAGTAGTAGTGGCCACATTCTAGGTGTTTGCTTTGTAGTAGACACTGGGTTTAAACAGGCATTACAACACTATTTCATGCAGCATTACGTTACTATTGCTCCCATTTTACAGATAAAACTGATTCTCAGGCAGATATCAAGTCCAGCTAAAGTGACAGAGTGGGAGTTAGACTTTGGTTGCCACAGAGAGCAACTATTAGACCAGGTTACCTTCTTGTTGTGAGAATTAGTTTGAGTCTAGGTGATGTTTGATTTCTTCCACTTTTATTTTCTTTTTTACCTTTAAATTTTTTATTTGATCTATATGAGTGTTTTGCCTGTTTGTTTGTGTATCATGTGAGTGCCTAGTGTCTGTGGAGGCCAGAAGAGGGTGATTCCCTGGGCCTGGAGTTTTACAGATGATTGTGTGTTGGCGGAGACTGCTCATTTGTTCCTGGCCACTCAGACCCGAATAATCACACAGAAACTGTATTAATTACAACACTGCTTGGCCAATACCTTAGGCATATTCCTGGCTAACTCTTATATCGTAAATTAACCCATTTCTATTAATCTGTGTATTGCCATGTGGCTGTAGTCTACTGGTAAGGTTCTGTCCGGCGTCTGTCTCCTGCAGCAGGCTACATGGCGTCTCTGTCTCTTTTATTCGGCCTACTCTCTCCCCTTCTATCTGCTTGGAATTCCCACATTGACGTACTCTGAGCTACAACAGGTCCAAAGAAGCTTCTTTATTAATCAGTGGTATTCACAACATACAGAGGGGATCCCACATCAGTTGTGAGCTGCTATGTGGGTGCTAGGAATTATACCTAGGTCCTCTGGAAGAACAGTAAGTGCACAACCACTGAACCATCTCTCCAGCCCCATGTTTAACCATTTAGTTTTTACCTTTGTCCTGCCATGGTTTGAGTTGCTACAGTTTGTTATTTTCCTGCTGATGCCTTGGTACTTAAGAATCTTTTCCTTTCCTCCCTCTCTCCTTCCATCTCTTCTCCTCACCTCCCTCCCTCCTTCTCTCCTCCTCCCCTCCCTCCCTCCTTCGTTTTTGAGATAGGGTCTCACTGTGTAGTCCTGACTGTCCCAAAACTCACTATGTAGACCAGGCTGTCCTGTAATTCATAGAGATCCACCTGCCTTTACCCCTCCAGCACTGGGATTAAAGGCATGTGCTACCACACCCAGCCTAGCAGAGGTTTCTTAGAGACGTCTCATAGATTGTGGGATGATATAAGAGATCACTGGAATTTACGAGTCCAGTAGAGACATGTGTGATCAGAACCAAGTATTGCTGAGTATAGACTGAGGAGGAGAGGCACAAACTAGGTGTGTGTAGTGGAAGAAGACTTCGGGGAATGCGGAACAAAGATACAGGAGCAAAATGCCTGCAGTTAGCAAATTGAAAGATTATGTACATGTCTATGTACATGTGTGTACACAAATGTGTGTATACTTTTAGGTTTTACTGTCTTCCAGCTGCTTTCACAATTAGATGTCAGTTTTTTTCTACCAGGTGATCATCAAAAGATATTAAAATCTAAGACACAGTTGCCATGGATATTAAAGCTTCTATTTTTGGAAAACGTGTATTTATTATCCTTCCCCTCACAACTTCTTTCTCCCACTTAGAGAAAATGAGAAAACTCAGAAGTATATTTTTTAGTGCTGCAGATATATAGGAGAATATATGATGTTACATTTATTGAAGTTAAAAGAAAGTATCTCCATACAACTTGTTGAAACAATGATTCTATTGGTGCTTCAGACACTTGAAGTAACACCAAAGTGTTTGGAGAGATGGCCTAGCAGCTATTTCAGAGGATCTGAGTTAGGTTCGCAGCAATCATGTTGGGCTGCTTATAATCCCCTGTAACTCCAATGCCAGAGGGTCCTTCTTATACCACACCCCACACACCTCTGATTAAAAACAAAATAAAAAACAAAAAAATCAATTTTGGAGCGCTTTTTCTTCAATTAAGATATTTTCTGGGGCTGGAGAGATGTCTCAGTGACTAAGAACAGTGGCTGCTCTTCCAGAGGACCTGGGTCAATCCCCAGCACCTATAAGGTGGTTCATAACTGTCTAACTCTAGTCCCAAGGAGTCGTATGCCCTCTTCTGTCTCCCAGGGATGCTGCATACATGTGGTATGTACACAGAAGTACATCCAGGCAAAGCACTCAGGCATTCAAAATAATAAAAATTAAAAAAAAAAGTAAAAAAAAGAAAATTTCTAAAAAATATTTTCTCAGGCAGTAATTAGGGTAAATGAAATGTTAGCATCTCAATAATACAAAATTTAATTAATCTTGTTTATTTTGGGTTTTGAAAGCAAGGCTCACCTTGTAGCCCAGGTTTTCCTGGAACTTACTGTGTAGTTCAGGCTGGTCTTGAACCCATGGTGATCCTCCTGCTTCAGCTTTCTGTGTGCTGGAATTATCCATAGAAACCACTATGCCTGGCTTGGTTTGTCTCCTGTATCTGTCTATTAAAACTGTAACTTTTAAATTTAATAATTTAATGCTGATGTTTTGGGGTTTGAGAAGATATTCCTCATTTAGAATAAACGTTTTAACTGTCAATTCTAATACAGTCCATATGAAACTGGAACAGCCCTGAAAGTTTTTTCTTTCTTTTTAGTTCTTCAGAAACACTTCAGTACTTCCGTATAGTGGTTAGATGTGGGATCTGGAGACTATTGGCTGAGTCTGAATTGGATTTATAAACTACTAGACTTGGAAGGATACTTTGGGATAATGATAGTATTGCTTTTGCAGAAATATTATGAGAGTTAAATAAAAAATGTTTTAGTAATATACCTGATATAAACATGTACTTATATGTGAAGTATTAGTCATAATAGTGATTTAGAGTTATTAGTTAATTATTAAGCCTTTTAAATTATAATTCAAATTTGGTGAGGAGGATAGTTGCTTTATAAAAATAGAATTCAAATAGCTTGAGAGTTTAGTTTATATTTAACTTTTGTCTTAAAATTTTTGTATTTGAAAGGAGCTTTGTTAGTGTAGTAGGTAGTTTGTTAATATCATTAAAATTTTTCACCTAATAAAGGTTTTGTTCTTTGAAATTGGAGAGTCTCTAGTTGCTTATCTGTATGGCAAAAGCCACTGCATATAATTGCATAACAACCTAAAGCATCATATGGAATGATCCATGCAGCTGTCACGTTCAAAAATCCCCTTCCCTTCTGAGTTTATCAATTTGACAGGCCATGCTTAAATGCATATTAATTTATTGACATTTCACTATTTGATAAGATCACTGCAAATGGTCATCTTAGTTTGTATAATCAAATTATGGACTCAATATATTTGTTTTAATGATGGAGACAACAAATCATGTGGTAAAATAGAACAGAAATAGTCAGATATTCTCTAATCTAGAGAATCAAAAGACAATGGATGATTTCATGGGTCTAAATATATATCTTTGTACAAGGAAACAATAGGTTGAGAAGGGTGAACTGTCTAAATTCAGCCATGACAAGCAACTCTTCTTAGAAGATGCTTTTCCAAAGCTGCTGAATGAAGTCATATGTGATATAACAAGAGATCTTTGGTTCAGGCTTTGGTTGAGTGACTCATTTTACACATGGATCCTTGTAAGAAAAAAAATGGTTTTTTCACATAAAAGAACACTGGAAAAATTATAAGAAAGTTTTCCTTTTTTGTTCTACCTCTTCTGGGGTATTTAAAGACAGGGTCTTACTCTGAAGTCCATATTGTCCTAGAAATTACACTGTAGCCCAAGCTGCCCTTGAATCCCTGTGACTGCCCAGTTCACTATGCTGGGATTCTAGGAGCAGCCACTGTCTCCCATTTCAGTTGTATTGACCTGTCTATATAATCTGGAATGTTCTCAATTTTTCTATAAGCATTTTATACCGATTCTTTGGGGAGTTTTTGTGTTTGTTTGTCTGCTTGTTGTTTTTTTTTTTTTTGAGGCAGGGTTTCTCTGTGTAGCCCTGTCTTTCCTGGAACTTGCTCTGTAGACCAGGCTAGCCTTGAACTCAGAAATATGCCTAAGTCTGCCTCTCCAGTCCTGGGATTGAAGGTGTGCGCCACTTCCATCCGATGATTCTGTGGGTTTTAAACTAAACTTAGCCATTGACCATAAAGAAAGTCTAATTAGATATAGTTTAACTGAAAATGTCTAGGAACTCCCAACATTTTCTTACTAAATAAATTCTTGGATGATATATAATCTTGAAAATTAAAAAGAGCTTTATGGAGAAAGAAAGTATCCTTAGGATATTCCTGTTTAAACACCATTTGTGGCGTCTTAATCTGTAGGATTTAAGAATGAAGGTAATTTTAGTAAACAAGCATTCAAAGTCTTTTGGAAAAACTTTAAGGACACAAGGATGATTTGAACCTCGTGATGAGCTTGTTCAGAATGTATATCTGATGAAAACAGAAATTTGGCTACCAAATTAGTCTTTGGGTTTGTTCCAGTTGATTTGAAGTACTTAAAGGAAGACTGCTTTAGCAAGCACAGGGCTTATACTTGTTTATGTATTCTTTTTTTCATTCTGATTTATACTCTTACTCTCATCCCCCATCTCTGCAACTGAGTTATATTCATTTGTGAATGTTAATACTATGTTTCTATTAAGTATATTTAATCTTTAGATCATTTAAGCTGCTAGTATAGTCTACTCTTTAAAGTCAGTTATCTTATTTTAAATATGTAATTTAGAATATTTGATTGGTAGGATTCATTCATTTTGTCAATATCCTGACATTTCCCTTTTGAAAATTTTTGGTGGGCTGCTGGGGATGAAACCACACATGTGGCCTCGAGGCCAATGCTGGGTACTGTTCCTTTATCATTTTCTACCTTATATTTTGAGACAATGTCTCTTACTGAACCTGGAGCTCATCAGTTGGCTCTACTGTCTGGCCAGCAAGTCCCTCAGGTCTTCCTGACTCTGTCTCCAGTGCTAAGATCACAGGACTGTGCAGCCACAGCAGTGTTTTATTTTGGAATCAGGGATCCAAATTCAGATCCTCAAGCTTGCACAGAAAGCACTTGCCTGCTGTGCTGTCTCTCTAACCTCTTTCTTTTTATTTTCAGACAGTATTTTTCTCTAAGTTGCCCAGGTAGGCCTTGAACTTGCTCATAGTCCAGGTAGACCTTGAATTTGTGAACTTCCTGCCTCAACATCCTGAGTAGCTAAGATTATAGGCCTATACCACCAAGCCTGACTGTTGCTGTAGTTTTGTATGCATATTTTCATCTTCTTTATCATTTTTTAATGGAGCCTGGGATCAAACCCTGTGCATGTGAGGCAAGTGCTCTATCACCGAGCTATGTCCCAGCACGTCCCTTGTCACTTCTATGTAATAAATCTAAAAATTTATTGGACTTTTTATTACTATTGGGATATTGGAGTTTTTATAAATATTGCTTCATGGGGGTTCATAGAATTTTAGCAGTGGAAAATTGCCTAACTCTTCATGTGGGTTCCAGATTCTGATTCCAAGGATGAAGGTCAGAATAGCCTATCTCTTGGGTAGCCTCAGGAGACTTGGTATTATAGTAAAAACTGTACCATATCTTTGGTAGTAATTGATTGGACATTTGTTAGGCATTCAAATGGCCACCTAAATTCTAGAACAGGCTGAGATTTCAGTATAACACAGGAGGTCATGCATTTAAATAGGATTGTGAGCTTAGGTAGATGACCTAAATTGTGAAGCTGACTAAGTGGGGGCTGGACTGTGGCAAATGGGGGACTATATGCTTTACATTGAAGGGCTCCTGGCTGTGATTTAATATACACCCAATATTGCTAGAAATGTTTTATATTTAGAAAAATGCTGATAATGAAGGTGAATGGAATGTCCTGTTGTTTTCAGATCAGCAGTTGAAATGTTTAGAAAAAAATTGACCACAAGAAACAGAAGACCAAGTTTAAGTCATAAGAATATTTTTGGTTTATTTTGTAAAAAATCCATGTATATCTAGAGCGGAACTATTATCTTAGCAGTTCAATTGTATCATAAACACCTACTTTCTTTTTTCCCTCAACATTGAATCTTGAACCTAGGACCTCAGGCATGCTAGGAAAGAGCCTGCCACTGAGCTACATCTCCAGCAAGAGCCAAGTTCTTTTTATCTTCCTGCTTTGCCATCAGTAGTATGTTGGAGTTCTATTTTCTCTTTTCTCCATGTAAAAGATGGCTAACATAGCACTAAGCAGCACATCTATGTTTGTTGCAGGCAGTGGTAGAAAGTGTTGTTTTAGCAGTGGCTCTACCTTTGGAAAAGCAAAAGTTTTCTAGAAGCTGTCTAAAGGTTTTTATTGCTATGATAAAACACCATGACCAAAAGAGGGAAACCAAGACAGGAACTGAAACAGGGCAGGAACCTGAAGGTAGGAGGTTATTCAGAGGCCGTGGAGGAGTGCTGCTTATTAGCTTTCTCCCCGTGATTTGCTCATTCTTTTTTGCTATAGAACGTAGCACCACCAGCCAGGACAAGTGACACAATGAACTGGGTTCTCCCTCATCAATCAGTAAGAAAATGCACTACAGATTTGTCTTATGGAGGCATTTTGTCAGTTGAGATCCCCAGTACTCTTATTCTCAGTGACTCTAGCTTGCCAGGACAGAGGCCAACTCCCTCCTACATTTCTCTTTGAGGTGTAGACAAGAAATAGATTACAGCATGACCTCTAGTTATAAGGTCATCCACAAAAGTAAATATATGGCTTTTTTTCTTAAATGTTAAGTGGCAGCAAGAGAGAAGGATGTTTGGAATAGATGTCTAACCCTGACCTACCATAACAATGAATACAGTTTTAAACTCCTCATTTTCAACCTTTTCATTACATTTTATTTATTCTCTGTGTGTAGCGTTTGCACACACCCATGAGTGCATGTATCATAGCACATATGTGGAGGTCAGAGGACAACTTATGGAAGTCAGTTCTTTCTTTCCACCATGTGGGTTCTGGGATTGAACTCAGGTTTGAGTTTTGCCCACTGAGCCATCTCGCCAGTCCTAGAACTGTGTCTTGAGAAATAAAGAACTAACCAGTAGCACAGAGTCATCTAACAGGTCACCAGTTTATGGACACTTTATAAAACCTACAGAAGAGGGGAAGGAAAGATTTTAGGAGTCAGCAGGGATGGAGGACACCAGGAGAACATGGCCCACCGAATCAAATAAGCAGGGCTCATTTGGACTTACAGAGACTAAAGTAGTAAGCGCGGAGCCTGCAAGGGTCTGCACTGGGTCCTCTGTGTATATGTTATGGCTATTAGCTTGGTTTCTTTTTTTTGTTTGTTTGTTTAAACAGCAGGGGGACTCCTAACAGTGGGAGCAGGTAGGTCTCTGACTCTTGTGCCTTTTCCTGGGACTCTTTTATTCCTATTGGGTTGCATTGTCTAGCCTTGATATAAGGACTTTTACCTTTCTTAACTTATCTTGTTTGGCTCTATTTGGTTGTTGTCTCTTGGAGGGCTGCTCTTTTCTGAAGGGAAATGGAGGGGGAGTGAATCTGGGAGAGAGGGGAGGTGTGAGAGACTTGGGAGGAGTGGAGGGAGGGGGAAACTGGTCAGGATGTATGAGAGAAGAATCCATTTTTAATAAAAAAACTTTTTTTGCATTCACTATTCTATTACTTGTTGTTGGTTTTAGCAGTCAGTTTTTAATTGACAAAGAACGTGAAATTAGAAAGCCAGAATTCAAGTCCTGGTGGAGATTTGGTGATATTTGGCAAATATATTTCATCTTTCAAAGTCTACCATTCTTTATGTGGAAAATGTGTATATAGTGTTGTCATATTGAGTAGTTAATTGCAGAGGCTCTGGATTCAGAAAAGCTGGAGCTGGGATCTTACTCCTGCTTAGTATGATCCATAATCTGTCTCTTCCTCTGTAAAATGGAGTTAATTGTTGTGCCCTAACTGATGGAGTCTTCCTGAAGTAAAAATGAGAAACAGGGAAATCCCAATTTATCAGAGTTCAAAACTGAGAATAAGACAAAAGTCAAATATAGTTATCCTACAGGACAACAAGGCTTTTCTTATCTCTGGAAAAAATGCCATAAATCACCCATAAACACCAACATCTATGTTTCTGAGCATGTTAACTGTAACTGAAACTGTCTGATGTGACTCAGTGGCTCCCACTGTGTGCTCACTTTGTCTTGTCACATACATTTGCTGAATACAAGTCCAGATAAATTTATATACATTATAACATTTTTACAAACATTTATCTGCCCAGTACATAAAGTCAAATTAACATAAATAAAATGAACACTTAACTCCAGAATTATTATTGATGAGATGGTTAGCTTGCCATCAAGACTGACCTTTTTTAAGTCTTTAAGTTGTTTTTACCATAGATGTAGCTTCGGATAGTTAAGAGGTGAAGAAACTTAGGTTGTCTAGGGTTCAACTTAGCTCCTCACTGTGCATAACCGAGCCAGTGGGTTTTTTTCTGTCAAGAAAAGATAACAGATGAATATAGCCAAGGAAATAATATCATTTTAGATCTAAGGATTTAGGTTTATCTACTTGTTTTGAAGGAAAATTATTAAGTGTTTCTGGATGTATAGGCTAAAATGAACATGATTCTTACCTAAATAACAAGCTAATTTTATTGTATGTTGTCTGGATTGTGGAGTATACCATTCAAAATATTATTTTGATTTTTATTTATTTTTTGGGGGGGCTTTTATGATTACTTTTTGAATGAAAATTGGGAGAAACACATACGGAAGAACACAAACACCAGGTTTACTTCACGGAGCAAACATGTTGATAAAATAGTTCCCAATCTGTAGGTTTCCTGCTGAAAAAGGAAGAGGAAATGGAACCAATGTTGGTTTTATAATTTCACCACTGTCCATCCTTGTTGAAAATGACAATTTTGTTTTTGCAGACAGAAAGCAATTTTTATTTCATTTGCATGTGGCAGGTCCATATTTGACAGCCGTTTGTCTGGGAGGGAGCTGGTCTCTTCTACAGACATCTTGGGGAAGAAGCCCCTTGAGGTCTGCTCTGTTTAAGTGAATCACTTCCTGGGCACTGTAGTTCAAAAGTTCTTCATCTCTGGGTCTCAGATAAACAGCGTGGATCATCTGGGGACTGGTAAGNNNNTCAGATAAACAGCGTGGATCATCTGGGGACTGGTAAGGAATACACCTTCACAGACTCATTTAGTCAACCACTTCTGGGGAGTGCTGGGCCTCAAAACAGATTTAACAGGCTGCCCAGGTCACTGATCCTTGCTTAGGATTGGGAAATGGTATCCCCTTTGATGCATTTCTGGTGGTAGCTTCACAGTGAGCTGCCAAAAACTCAGTGGAGGAGTGGGAGGTGCATTTCTTTTTTTTCATTTTCTTTATTATTATTAAAAATTTCCACCTCCTCCCCTCCTCTCATTATTTTGATTTTTAAATTCAAATATTTACTTCCTTTCAGTTTATGATGAAGATTTCTAAAGGACAAGTGTTACTCAGTGGACTGCAAGATGTCAGGAATCTTTAAAGACAGTTCACATGGGAGTCAAGGGTATTAACCATTTTTAATAAAAACTGCACCAAACTATAGTTATAAGTGGTCTGTTTCAATGTTGACACTAATTTCTAAGAGGATCTTAAACACTGACAGAAAATATTATGTATATACTGATAAGAAAATCTGTTACTTTTGTTTCTTAAAATACTTTGGGATTTCAGTTAGTTGGGCCAGATTGTGGTACTCAGCTAGGTGGTTCATATATACAGAAAGGCATAACTAGAGCTTGAGTGTCCCTAGTATTGCATATAGGAATATAGATAGGGTTCTCCTTTTCTTAGAGCAAATGCTTATTTGCAGGTTACAAAGAGCAGAGATGCACACTCTGAATATTTTTGGAAACAAAAACTTAAAAGTATAAGCAACAATAATGACACTAAAACTCTCAAGGGCAATAATATGCTTTTGTTCAAGTTCTGTCAAGTGTTTTCTACTGAAAGGAAAGATGTCTAGACTTGTGCCTTATCACTTGTTTCTTGGTGTAATAAAGTTGTCTTGTCTTTAAACAAGGGAGGAAAATCTTGTTTTAAAGTGACTCATAGTGATGTAGTAGGTTAGTAATGGGGAGGTATTTCTCTGCTCAATATGTGCACCAGGAATTTTCCCATCAAATTTAACTCTTGTATTTGAACTCCCCCTACCCCAAACTTGAAGCTCAGATACAGGGCATTGCATGTGCTAAGTGGGACTTCTTAGGAAACTTGGGAGTGCAGGGAGATACTTGGTTCTGTGAGAGCCTTAATAGTAAGAAGAATTAAACCTCACTTCCACATGACCATGGGAATTTAAGGTATGACATTTATGATATATGAGTCATAATTAAAAAGTCCTTAAATATTCAGTAATCTTTCTTACTTGTGATTATTTTCCTATTGTCTCTTGATATTCATTCTTCTGTGACTGGATGATTTGTCCATTTACAGTTAATTAAATTCAGCTACTAAGCCTTATTTTTAAAAAATATTTTTTAAAAAATATTTCTATGATTATAGAACTAGTTACAATAGAAACTCCAGTCTGGAACTTTTGTAGCTATACAGATACTGTCATGGCACAGAATAGTCACAGTTACTTAGAAAGACACAGAAATTTATTCTCCTAGTTATAGAAACTTTTATAAGCCTTTTATAATTTCAAGATTTTTATAACTTCATTTTAAGAGCAATTGTATTGAATATTATAATCAGAGACTGGAGAGATGGCTCAATAGTTAAGAGCTCTTACTGCTCTTGAAAAGGACCTGAGTTGGGTTGCTAGCACTCACATGACACCTTACAGATGCTTGTAACTCCAGTTCCAGGGTTTCTGACACCCTCTTCTGGTTTCCATGGGCCATAAACATGGTACATATAAACTCATGCAGACACACACACATATATAAATCTTTTTAAAAAGGAAAATTATATAGGTTTTTTTACAATAGGGCAGAATATAAGTTTTAATAATAAGTCATATAAGCCTAAGGTTTGGAAAATCTTTTAATACAAAAGCCTAGAGAAAAGATCAGAAAGAGACTACAGTTTTGTCAGAGTCGGTGCATGTTAACAGTTCAGCTGTTTTATCTGAGATAGAATTAGAGGTTTTTTTTTAAAGATTTATTTGTGTGTGGGGGTATACCATGTATTTACAGGAGCCCTAGGTCCGAAGAGGACAGTTGATGGAGTTAAATGCCTTGTGAGCTGCCCAGCATGGATGCTAGGAACCAGACCTCTGAGCCATCTTGCCAGCTCCAGGGGTTTCTTTATTTTATTTTATTGTTTTACAAATATGGGTCTTTTGTTTACAGATGTGTCTGTGCACCACATGTGTACAGTGCCCACAGAGGCCAGAAGAGGGTGTCAGGTCTCTTGGAACTGAAGTTACAAATGGTTGTGAGCTATGTGGGTGCTAGGAATTGAATCCTAGTTCTTTGGAAGAGCAGCCAGTGCTCTTAAATCTGAGCCATCTCTCTACCTGTAGGGTTGCTTTTTTAAAGTGGTTGTGACATACTCATGACAAAGGCGGCTTTATGTATGGGCTTCTAATTTTATTTTCTAAATGAGCAAAGAAGAGTGCTTTTATCATATTAGATATTGATTTTTTATTATTTTAAGATTTTTATTTGTTAGCTGGGCATGGTATCTCATGACTTTAATCCCAGCACTTGTGAGACTGAGACACATGTTCCCCTACATGCCAAAATTAAGTTAGTTTGTTTTAGTTATATATTTTAAGATAATTATCCATTTCTTACCCTGTGTTCTCACAGAAATTTTGTCTCACTATGTCACTCTGTCTGGCATAGATGTAGACCAGGCTGGCCCTGAACTCACAGAGATCCACCTGCCTCGGCCTACTAAGTGGTAGGATTAAAGGTGTGTGCCCCCAGGCCTGCCCATATAAATAGCTTTATGATTTTGTTAAAGGCTCAGCTTTCTCCACTAGACTGATGTTGGGAGCTTTTCTTGTTCATTTTTTTTAACTCTTCAGTGCAGAAATATAAATATATAGTAGATAATAGTAAAGAAATGTTAATATCATTACTATTATAGACTTTGTCATTATTGAAATCATTCTGGGTTGATAATTTTACCTAAGCATATTTAATGAATTACTTACATTTTACAGATTAAAAGGTTTGAGAATGATATTTAAATTTATAGACTAAATTTTATACATGATACAGAGATTAAAGTTCATGAATGGGATAACATACAGCCAAATTTATGAAAAAGACCAGTTGAAAGTAGCCAGCAATAAAGTGGGTGGGAGTGGAATTGATTGAATGCACTACAGACAGAAGAGTAGAATGTGTAAAGATAAGATGCTGATAGCTGCTCTTAGAAATATATGTGCTTCTGTTTGGTTGGAGCAGGGAATGTAGCATCATGAGAAATGTCACTAAAAGAGGCCAGATTATGAAGAGGGTTTTTATTATTATTATTATTAGGAGATTGAATAACCAAGGGAAAAAAACATTGAAATTTTTAAATAGATGAGTGATATGATCAAAATTGCTGTTTAGAAAGGTTGGTATTTGAAAGTGTATGGGAGGGGAGCCTGTTGCATTTAGGCACTGTGTAGAAGCTAACTCGATTTGGGAAATAACCAGGGTAGCTAAAAGATAAACAATTATATTTTTATTATATTATATTTTATTTTATTATATTATATAAAACCAGAATGAGAAGTCCAATCTTAGCTGTGTGGCAAGGGAACCACAGAGAGAGCACATCTGGGCCATGAGCCTGCTGTTTTTCTCTGGATCCCAAAAGCCACACCCTAACTTGGTCTCACCCCTTAAAGATAATTGGTTAACAAGGCTTCCCCATCAGCACTGAATTGGGGACAAGGGAGTGGGATGGAGGATTAGTAAGGAAGAATATAACACATGGCTTCATTTTTCCAGGTTTGTGTGCGTCTGTGTAGTTATGCCATTCACTGAGACAGAAAATACTGGGATGAAAGTAGATGGTAGAATGCAAACATACTGAATTTGAGATTTATATGATAGCTCTATTTTGTGAAGATGGATACCTGTGTTGATCAGCAAAAGCGTCTAGGCTAGAGACAGAAATTTATAGTGATCATTTATTGGCTTTTCACTTAAATGTGTCAAGCACTAAGGCAAACACTTTATGTATGTTATGCTATTTATTCCTCATGAATTGTTACTCTTCCTAGTTTATAGACTGGGTAGTAAGATCTAAGAGTTAAGGTAGTTATAAAGTCACTTGTTGACTCTAAGACCATGTTGAAACTATGCTGATAGGAATAAAGTCACCTATAGAGAGCATATAGGATGAGACAAGTGGAGAGCAGCAATAGGTGACCTGAAGCATGAGATAAGAGTGGACCAGAGATGGACTGTGGGTGAATTGGGCATTTGGGAAGCAAAAAGAGGAAGAAATCCTCCAAATGTAACTAAAAAGAACATCAAGGGCAATATCCACTAGATCATTTATCATATAAAATAGTTCTTTCAAATAGAGAAAAGAAATTTTATTGTTGAAGACATTTGAGAAATCACTGTAGAATCCCATCTTGTAGAGTTACAATGTATATTTGTATATTAAAGATCTGATTGCCAGCACCCACATGGCAGCTCACAACTATCCATAACTCTGGCTCCAGGGGATCCAGTACTTTCTTCCAATCTTAGTGAGTACCAGGCATACATGCATATGCTTGGCAAGCAAAACATTCGTACACATAAAATAAATCACGGAGTCGTGGTTGGCACATGCTTTTAATCCCAGAACTCGGGAGGCAGAGGCAGGTGGATCTCTTGAGTTCAAGGCTAGTCTGGTCTACAAGAGCTGGTTCTTGGACAGCTAGGGCTGTTAACATAGAGAAACCCTTTTTCAGAAAAAAATGAAATTAAATAAATTTTTTTTTTAATTGGGGCTAGAGAAATGGTTCAGAGGTAAGGAGCTCTTGAAGTTCTTTTAGAGTACCTATGTTCAATTCCCAGCACCTACATTAGGCAGCACACAACTGTCTGTAACTTTTGTTCCAGGGAATCATAACTCTTGTTCCAGGGAGAGATCATAAATGGGGGGGGCGTTAGGCAGGTGGGGATAGATATGGAAGGAGTTAGGAAGAGTGGGAATGACTATGCTCAAAATATATTGAATGAAATTCTCAAAGAATTATTTTTCTGAGATTTTATATTATTTTTTATGTGTATGGGTGTTTTATAGGCTTGTCTATGTACCACATATGTGCCCATAGAGGCCAGAAGATGGTGCTGGATGCTGGATCCTCCTGAACTGGAGTTAGAGAATGTTGTAAGCCATCCTATGGGTGCTAGGAATTGAACCTGGGTCCTCTAGAAGAACAGCCAGTACTCTTAGCCACTGATCCATCTTTCCAGCCCCAATAAAAATATTTTTTAAAAAGCAACCTACAGGAAAAAATTAATAAAAGTAGGTCTAAAAATAAATTGGCTATGTTCTCTTATAATGACCAAATGTTCCTCAAAGACAAATAAGAACAGCATCATTTATTGAACACACACTATTCTGTGCCAGACACTGTTCTGAACTCTTGGTATGTGTCTTGAGTCAGTTCTCAGAACAGCTCTGTAAAGATAGGGATTACTGCATCCCATTTTACAGATGGATATATGAAGGTACAAGTAAGGGATACAATAGGATGCGAGTCTTAGCAAACTGACTCCAAAGTCCACTTCCCTGGGAGCACAGGCCAAAGAACAGCCTTCTGTAGCTTTCTAGTCTTAGACTCTAATCCTGAGTTCCACATCATTTTTGTTGGGTCTAGGGAAGAGAAACTAGGAAATAATATTTGTTTTTTTGTTTTACTGCTAAGGCTCGAGCTTATGTCGAAGTAATCCTCATTTAACAATTCTGCAGTGTAAATATCCAAGTGACACAAAACCTCTATTCACAGTTCAAGATTCCCCTTTGTATTATTAAATATATTTTGTAAAAATATTAGCTTGCCTTTATAATGTTAATTACTGGTCATAGATATTACATGAAGTTGTGTGTGTATTCTCTAAAAGTGATATAAGCTGCACCATGTTAAAGGAAGTAACAGTGGCCTTACAGGACAGCCATTCATTTGGCTTTACTGTCATTTAACTTCTGCCCCGGCCATTCTCTTCATCTTTGTAGTTAGTTTTCCCATCTAAGATTTAAGAGTTGAGTGTCTAAGTTCCTGTCAAACTTTAGTGTTTAAAAGGGTTATATACTCTTAGTTAAGTGTCTTTAGAATAATGGAGTAGAAACTGAGGGGGTGCTGTCACTGGATTTTGTTCTGTCGATTTTGTGGTAATTATTAGCAAGCATACAGAGCAGGATAAAGATAATACAGTTAACTGGCCTCTGGGTCCATGGAGTTCCCTTCCCCCCACAGGAAATGAGGTTCATGTATTCTGTCTTGGAAATGTATTTTTAGATGTTCATAGGTTTTTTTTTAAGGATCTGCCCAGAGGCTGTTTAAGGCTTAAATAAATTCTCTAATGAGTTAATACATTTATAAGTAAAAGATTTTTTTCTAGAAACTTGGTTTTAAAATAATTACTAAAAACAAATGTTTAACTAAAAATATAAAGGGGAGGTAAGGATTATAGGACAATTTGGGAACCAGACTTAGTTTTGATTTGGGAAACACAATAGTTTCTAATATTTGCTTCCTGGTTAGTTTTCTGTTTTCTGTAAACAATAAATCTTTAATAGTAAAAGTAAATTATTGTGCATGGCAAAACTTTGACAAAAATTCCTTAAAATATACATCAAGTTGCAGTAGCAAATAAATGTGTGTATAGAAGAACTGATCAAAACTCCCCTATCCAAGTATTTCACTAAGAAATAGCATGCATGAACTTGATTGAAGAATGCAAAGAAACCCTGAGCAAACACAGACTGATGCATATTCCTGAAAGCAAAGAAAATACTGTAAAGATGCTGCTGCTGGCTGGCTGCTGCTACTGCTGCTACAATTAATTTATCCTTCAAGACAATTCCAAACAAAATTTTCTCACAGGCTGGGCTGAGAGTGTAGCTCAGTGTTAGACTGCTTGCTTAATAGATACAATGCCCTGGGTCAATTTCCAGCACTACAGAAAACAAAGTATAAAACGAGAATTCTACTAATCTATTAGGCTTTCTCTTCTAACTTGAATGCACATGAATGAAAAGGGGAATGTCCTTGAAGTTAATGTAGCTGCGTCCTTACTCTTTATGGCTTCCTGTCTATGAGTGACAGCCCATATTCCAACCACAACACATGGCCTTGTTAATGGGTCCAAGTTAATGGTGGCCCAATCAGTCAGAATGGAAGGTTCAAAACTGTGAATCAAAATAAACGTTTTTCTTTATAAGTTTGTTACCTCAGATATTTTGTTACAATGATGGGAAGTTGACTAACATAAAACCCTACATAAGGGGCTGGAGAGACGACTCATGGTTAAAGCACTGACTGTTCTTCCAGAGAAACTAGGTTCTATTCCTAGCACCCACACAGCGACTCACAATCATCTGTAGCTCCAGTCCTAGGGGATCTGATGTCTTCTGGCCTCCATAGTCACCAGACATGCATGTGATACACAGAAATAACTGCAGTCAAAACACCCACATAATAAAATGCATAAAAATTAAAAACAAAACCAAAAAACTGCAATTAGACTTATCTAAAGAACTAAATTCCAGGTGAGTTTTATACCTAAACATTTTTTATTGATTTTTATTGAGCTCTACATTTTTTCTGCTCCTCTTCCTGCCTCCCCTCCCCTCTTTAATCCTCCCCCCAAGGTCCCCATGCTCCCAATTTACTCAGGAGATCTTGT
>LOJH01011389.1:5779-26522 GCA_001685095.1 Ellobius talpinus
CTCCCTCCCTCCCTCTCTCCTATCCCAGGCTTTAAAACTGGGAGTCAAGGAGTCAGAAAACAGAAAGTTCTATTTGACTACCGTGAGTATAGGGAAAACTTACTTTCTTCTTTCAGCTATTGTTATTCAACACATCTTCAAGTTCAACGCGTCTAAGACTAGTGAAATCATCATGAGAAAATCTAATAAAGCCTTCCTTATGTATTGAATGTATATGTGTACTTAAAAAGCAACAAATATGAAAGCATTTCCCGCCTCTATTTTCACCACTTTTCTGGGTTTTGAATGTGATTGTGTTTATAATATGTGGTAAGTGTGTTTGTCATGTTGGCTATGATGCATACGGTATATGACTAAATGTAGAAAAGACTCTTAAGTGCCCTTGCTACAGAACTAGCTTTCCCAGAGTCAGCTTGACAGCGGTGTGGTCTATTATATATCAAAAGGCGTTTTGTACTCTCTGGTAGAAGCAAAAATCATTGTTCCACACTTGTTTATCACTGGATGATGGTCACTCAAAGCAAACACATTTAAAAACAATTGGATGAGACAATCAGATCGCCTTCCTATTTCCTACATAAATATGCTTTTAATCTTCTGGTTTGGAGGATGTGAAGTGATTTCCATTGCAAGAGTAACATCAACGGATGAAAGAAACAATGAATATGGTAGCTTTAAGAATTCTTATGGAAATTAAATCTGAAATAAATGCTGTGTGTTTGATACCCAATATTAATATGGCTAATCCGATTATGGACCTTAACTGCGGCACTCAGGCATACTCCATTCTCCAACTGCTTCCTCATCTGCTATCAACTGAAACTCGCTATGTTAGTTTTATAGCTGTCACTAGGGGACAAAGAAGCTTGCTGTTGACTATAACCTCTGAGGTCTTTAGGTCTAATTCTACATTTTTATGTAAGAAAACTGACTTTTTTTTCACTTATTATGTCTTATATGCAAAGATTAAGGTCCACATTGGTTTACAGCCACAATATTAAAACATTTATCAATTAGTAAAATTGAAGAATAAAATTAAAATTCACTGTATAAACATAAATATCCTACTGGAATTTGAATGTTGATTAATATATAGTTAGTTTTAAAGATTAAAATTTTATAAAAATAATAAGAAAACTTACCCTACTGCCATATATATATATATATATATCCTTCAACAAAAGTTACCATAGTGTCTCTATTAGAGGTCCTGACATTGATATATAGTTAAAAATTCATATGTAGATGAAATGTTAAACCCCCAGGTTGATGATAGATTAATGCTGCACTTATACTTGACGCTCAAAATGAGAAAATAAAATATTTCCAAATGTGGAAAGACCATTATCTGTATGTTTTCCCTGTAAATCTTTAAAAAAAAAATCTGCAGACTTTGACCCCTTGAAAACCAGTGCAAACACTCAAGATAAATAGTAATGATGAAGATAACTTTTAAAAGCAAAAATCTAGTAATAACGAAGAGATCTCTTAAAAGCAAAACTCATTATCACGATTGCAACACAAACAGATTATGAAGTTGGCTACCATTTGGGCAAAGCTGGTTTGTTTCTTGCTTTGCCATCTTGCATTTGAGTAAATCAACACAGGTTTATCTGAATGTGAAGAGGCTTAGTGTTCAAAAATGACTCAGGGTCAGGGGGTGTTTTCTCTTACCAGTTTCTCTATGTGCTCATCCAGTACGGTCACCTTTCATCCTGCTGTGCACCTGCAAGTGACCTGCTAAGAGAGAATTCTCAGACCCTCTGTGGAGGAGGGGTCGCAGAAAAGGAGAAACACAAACAGATGGGTAGCCAAAGAGGTGTTTAATTGTGCTGGGTGGATAACACACAATGTAACTGACACAGTGATGGTTTCTGTGTTCAGACCACAGAATATTTACACGCATTATAAAGATGAGATTTCTGCACAGAAAGACCATATCTCCAGGGGCTTCAAGGTCACAATCCAAATATAAAGGTTACATCTGGAAGGTTGCTAATACACAGATACTGATAGTGACTGAGGCCCCGAGAAATCCCACTTCAAGAAAGGGTGAGAACGGCTGAGCTCCTGGCCTCTCCTGAATTGTTCGTAGCTACGCAGCTATACTCTCCCCCATCACTTTTCAGTAAGCCTGTTATGAACAGATGGTGGAACCCTGTGCCGCTTTCCTCAGCACTGAACCTTGATCCCTGGACCAATTTTCCATCTTTGTACCAAGAGACTGTGGGTCTTGGAGAACCACGAACTAAACACTGGAAATACGCCGCTGTCCCTAAAGGAGCGCGACAATCCGAAACACCTTTAATAAACCTGGGAGGGCCCTCTACCACCTGGAATTCAAAAAAACTGTCTGCATATTTGTTCCTTAAGAGTAATTCCTCCTTCTGACTGCTTAAAGTCACTTTGCTTGTCCTTGGGGTCACCGCAGAGACTGGTGACCCAGAGACAGAGTCTCCCATGGTGAGGAAGCCTCGGCAGATGGCTTCTCCTGCGCTGTTCAGAGCTCTGCACCTGTATGTTGCACTATCTGAAGGGCTGACGTCTCTGATCTTAAGGCTATGGCTGTCTTTCTCCTCAATGATGACGTACTTCATGCCATCTGGCTCAATGCACATGTACTCCTTATACCATTTGACTTCTGGTGTAGGGATGCCTATGACGGAACATTTGAACACGGCGTCGGAGTTTTCTGGAATCTTAAAATCACAGATGGGTGTTATAAAACGAGGAGGCATTTCAAAGTCTTCTAAATTAATGTTAAAATTGGAGCCTTCTTCCCCTTGGGACACCAGACTGGGATCTACTAGATGCCGCGGAAGGATATCTAAACTCACAATCATGCTCTTATGGTCAGGAGTAAATTCAGGGACTGTGACAATCTTCACCTGCTTCTCAAAGTCCGTCACATCTTTTTCACTTAATTCCACTTCCAGGACAATCTCTTGAGGGGAAGGTGTTCTTGAGGAGTTGGCGTTTTCCAAGTCAAACTCCATAACATGTTGGTGCATTACTGGTGGTGGGAGAGCCACAGCCCTTTCCTCTTGGGGTATTACGTCTACATTTGCAAAGCTTTTTGCCTCCCCGATGATGTTGACTGCATGGCACATGTACTCTCCCCCATCTTCTTTTCGAACATTAGAAATTTCTAAAGACCACACATTGCCCACCCTTTCCATTTTGATTCTGTCATCCGGCTCCAGCAAAGATTTATTTCTATACCATTTCACACTGGGGGCCGGGAGACCCTCAACTTCAATGATGAAGCCTAAAGTTGTATTTTCATAGATCTTCCTTCTGCTTAGCGGTTCCATAAAAGATGGAGGCGTTTCATTGTCTTTGGGTTCAATGGCTTCATTAGGTGTGCCGAATGAATCTGAACGCCGTATTTCGGAAGAGGAACTCCTCTCTTCTGTAGGCGTATGGAAATGTTCTTTTGGTGTGCTGTCTTCCCTCTCTATTTTTGACAGGTTCGTGCTTACATTTCTACTATGGTTTGGTCCTCTAGTAGGAATAAAATCTCTCTCTAGTCTCTCTCCTGGAGGAGTAGAGTATCTCTCCAGAGCCTCCCCTGGAGGAGTGGAGTATCTCTCCAGGGCCTCCCCTGGGGGAGTGGAGTATCTCTCCAGGGCCTCCCCTGGGGGAGTGGAGTATCTCTCTAGAGCCTCCCCTGGGGGAGTGGAGTATCTCTCCAGAGCCTCCCCTGGAGGAGTGGAGTACCTCTCTAGAGCCTCCCCTGATGGTGTGGAATATCTTTCTGGTATTTCACCTTCAGAAGGTGTGGAGTACCTTTCGCCATTTTCCTCTAAAGCAGTGGAATATCTCTCCAGGGGCTCATCTCTTGTATTTGCTAAGGATTGTTCAGTTACCCCTGAAGGTTTAAAATATAAATCGGGAGACTTTGGTGATTCCAGATGCTCGACAGATGACGGTGGGCTATAGAACTGATCTAACTCAGGCAGTTCTTCACTGCTTGTACTTCCCACATCAATAGAAACATCAGACTCAGGAGAATACGGCCGTCCTAGGGATTCCTGTTTCTGGTTGTAATATTCATACACAGTGCTGAAAGTTACTTCTTCAACCTCCATGGAGGTGACCGACTCACTCTGGACAAGTTCTGCCTTGCGTTTGGTGTCTCTAACCTCAGGAACCTCATACTTTCCCGCAGCAAGTAAGTACTGTGTTAGGGAGCTCTCAGATGCCCCCTCTTCAGTTCCTTGGGCCTCCTCCAATCTAGGAAGATGTTCAGGAAAACAAGTTTCTACCTTTTCTCCTTCCACGGTAGAGAAAGAGCTTTCATTTTGAACATGAACTTCATGATAGGTTTCTTCTCCTGAGGCCTCAGTTGTTTCCTTTCTCTGGTCATTTAGGTCCTGCTGTTCTCCAGGCATTAAGAACGGCATGCACTGACTGAGAGAGAGCTGTCTATGAGGCTCAGCTGCCCCTTGAACGTCCCCTTTGGGGTCTTCCAGAGTTCCATTATATCCCTGAGCCACACCACATGCTGGTCCCGAGGTGGAGCTCTCTTCCATTTCAGGAACCTCCAAACGTTCCTCCTCACTCGCCGCCCTTTTCAACTGAGAAATGAAACTATGTTCATCTCCTAGAGAACCATTTTTCTCAGAAATGTTAGCTTCTCCTGTATCAGCCTGTGAAGTCTGAAATAAAGACCACGATTCACCATGCACCGTTTCAGAAAAAGACTTAAGCGAGTGATCAGTTTTTGAAACTGCAGGGTTTGGTTCCTGTACATATTGAAAGCTTTGGCAGACAGGAGTATCTTCTTTGTGGTGTGCTTCCTGTTTGTTCTCAGTTTCTTGCTCCTGGAATACCTTGCCTGTATCTTCTACGTGAGAATACATTTGCTTTAGATCAAAGACAATGTCTTCAGGACGAACCATTTCTGATGTACGTTGTTGAGTTCTTAAAGAGCTTTTATCTTGTTGACCATTGGCCAGGTGTTGGGATTTTATGCCTGCACTGTCTATCTGTGAGTGAAACTGCCTTAGGTCAAATGTAACAGGTGCTTCAAGCTCACCCTTTTCTGAAACTATGGCTTGATTTAAAGGGTGTTTTTCCTCCTGCTGTTCCCTCTCTTCTATTTCAAATTCCTCGGGAGCTTGATGGGAAAGCTGCTTCAAATCCATAACAATGTTATCTGAATCTGCTTCTGTGTGTGAAGACATTTCCTTTGCCTGATGCATATTTACTCTCAGATTGCCCGAGACTGATTCTCTTTGCTGTATAGAAACCTCGAGATCATCTGGCTTCTGTGGGGCACTAACAAAAGATTTCTTGGTCCGCCTTTTTTCTAGAACTCCCTTTTCTGCACGCTGCAGCTTTTCGAACGCGATGATCTTATGCCTCACCTTCTTCCCTGGGTAGTACCTCTCTCCTCCAAGGGCTTCTTCATAGGTAATGACAGGTGAAGCTTCCATATCCTGAACAGCATCAGAGGTTCTCTTAGCGTGGATATTCAACACATAATCGCTTTGTGAATGCCCTTGCATATTTCCCCATTCTGGTCCATGATTTCCAAAGTCATGGACTTCTTTTCTAAAGCTAGCTTTGCTGACATCATCAACAAATGGATAAACGGCATCCTCCGCTCTCTGTAGTTGAGAGGTTTCACTTACATGCACCTCATCTTGGTATTGTAGGAATTCTGATCTGTGAGGTTTATCGATGCCTGTGGGTCTAGAGGTGTCCTGTGTAGATTTGAATAGCTTTTCACTGGAAGTTGTACAGTATACTTCGTTTCTCTTGTCCACCTGCCCAACTGTCTCAAGGCTTTGAAAATACTCCCTGACAGTATATTCTTTTACATTTGGTTGGGCGGCAAAAGGACCAACTGGATTATCATAAAAATGTGTCCTTACAGATTCCTCCTGAACTTGGGCTTCCTGAGATTTAGAATACTGCGCAAAAGTTCCACTGATATTTTCTAGTTGGCTATATCCCCTGTAAGTGATGGGTTCTATGGTTAAATCTAAAATGCTCTCAGCTATGCCTGAATCATTTTCAGCTATACATTTATATCTTCCAGAATCTTCTGAATTGACATCATTGACATATAACCTATGGCTATAATTAACTTTTTCAACCTCAAACTTTTGGTTCTGCTTTATAAGAACACCATTATGAAACCACGTGACTACAGGCTGAGGCTCCCCCGATATTAAGCATTCAAGCATTATAGAATCGCCTTCCCTACAGCTGGCATTCCTTGGCATTTCCTTTAACATTTTGGGTGGCTCATTAGTAATATCAGAGGAAAATATAAACTTGTGTCTTGGTGACTGGCTGATTTGATCTCGAGGTATTGCTTCAGGTTCCAATTTAAACAGCTCCCTGTTTTCTTGGTCCTGTTCCGGGGTTGGGGTGGCTGAAGTTATCTGAATTTCTACAGGGAAGGAGAGCAACTCTGTGTCTGCAGAGGGGAGACCTGGGGGTTGAGTTTTTGACATATAAAGATGTCCTTGGCCCTCTTGACTGAAAGATGCATGGGTACTTCTTGCCTGGTCAAATGCCAGCGCCAGCTCTTCTTCTTCATCTGTGTAGTCAGGCCACGCTGGGACCTTATGAGGCTGGGACTCGGACTTCGGCTTTGCCCGCACGCTAAGCATACCTGTTGCTTTTACTGTTCCGTACTGGTTAAACAACACACAGGTAACTGAGCCGCCGAGTTGTGGCTGAACAGAAGGGAAAGTTAACGTTGAGTAGTTCTCGGACGTATGAGTGGTGAAGCCTTGATTCCGTGGTATTGGCACCTCATTGATATACCACGTCACTATGGGCTGAGGGTACCCTTGAAAATGACATACAAATTTACAGCTATCCCCCTCGTAGACACCTTGAGATTCAATATCCTGAAGAAATGAAGGTGGGCAGCGTTGTGGATGCCTTTGAAAGTAATTTTCAAAAGCTCTTGTTTTTGCCTCCTGCTCAGTTTTGAATTCTTCCACGTTCGTGGGGGAGCACCATTCTTCTCTCCAGCCCTTTGGTGTTCCTCCATGACTATCTACAGCTCCAGTTTCTTTAGTAGCTACAAGTGTAGGCAAAGACTCGCTGGAATACAGCGCAAGAACTCCAGGCACCCTTTCGGGAGCCTCACCTCTCGCCTCGCCCTTATACTGGTCTACTTCCTGATCAGGGGTGNTCAAAATAGCCTTTTGGTAGGCTCTCTTCTAGAAATGTCTCTTGGCTCAGGTAACTTTCAGTCTGGAGAATGTCTTCATCACCAGTCGCTTGGACACCTGGAGGGGGTTCTCTATTTTGGTGTATTTGGTTAGGAAGAGAGTATGGATTTGGGGTGATTCTCTCAGCTGAGTTATCGACCCTACCCCTGTCTTCAACAAACTCACACACCAATCTTCTCTTCACTTCCTCTCTAGAGAGTGGAGAGTCCCTAGCAACATCCTCACTTCTCATGGTCTTGAAGTTTATTTCAGATGATGCATCTAAAAGAGATAATTTCTTTTTCTCTAAGAAGATTTTTCTAGCCTCCCGCAAACGCTGCAACTTTACTTTGGTCTCCTCGTCGAGGAAACTTTCGCCTACGTTAAGCCAACCTCCGACATCCGATTTACTTTCTGACCACTCCTCGTCATACACACAGTCTGCTTTCCTGCCAGAGCTCACTGCTTTAAAGTGGATGGTTCTCATCATTCCCTTTTGTTCCACCGCTTGTTTTTTGTTAAAAGGGGAGCCAGTAAACCTCAGGTCAACCTTGATCCTCTCTTCTCTCTTCTCACCTAGAGCCCCCGCATCTCCCCAGGTCTGCTCTGCCCTTTTCAGAATTTCTAAGTACCGCCTATCCTGCCCTTTCTGGATAACATGCAGGGACGCGCTGGTCTCGGCGGACCCCTCACTGTTAACCGCCAAGAGCCTATAACTCCCTGAATCTCGGCCTTGAACCCTCTTCACTTCTAAGCTGGAAGAATGTTGGTGGACATGATTCTCAGTGCTTATAACCCGACGAAGACCTGTGGGGATGGGCCTGTTATTATGAAACCAAGTCATTTCTGGAGTTGGACAGGCAATCAGTCTGCACGTAAACACAACAGGTTCACCCTCTGCAACATATTGAAATGCGAGTTTCTGAGTAAAAGTAGGCTTGAAGCATTCGGGCCAGGAGCTCGTGGATGACATTCTGCTTGCGTATCTCCTTGCCATCAGGGAGTGGGGCTCTACATCTTCAGAGTCGGAGAAGGCACTGCGCATGTCTCCAGCAGGTTCAGCTTCTCCCTCAGAGAGTTCTTCTGCAAAGAAAATGAAATTCAAAGCATTTTACTATTTTCCACAGCACTTGGAAAAGTTGAAAAGAAATGAAATTGCAAAATCGGAAATAAAATAAAGTGCATGCTACAGTCTCACAAATCCATAAAATTTCACTCACCATATTTGTTCGAATAAACGCAACACCATGCTCTGTTTAAAAGATTCTGACACGAAAACCGTTCGTTGTCGGGTCTGCTTTCTTCAGACTGCTGAAATTTCTTCTTGAACAAGCAAAAGTGCATTTCAAAATAACATATTCCTGTGTGCATTTGCTTTGAGAGCAGGACAACTTTGCTGTTTTGATGGCTAAGAGGAAGTCTTACCTGACTTGCAGAGAGTAGAATAAACGCCCTTTCTGATCCTTTGTAGATTTAAATGATTAGATTTTTGAGAATTAACTATTTGAAAAATATATAGAGCTATATTCGTAAATAGATGGAATAAAATGAGAAGGCGTTTATTCGAACTAATACAGCTATAGAGTCATGACATTATGCAAAATAAAGCAGGCAGGGGTCACATGAGAGAGCTATCTGCAAGCCAGTATAAGAGACATATCAATGTTAAAGTGATCCGTGTGCATGAGGTGTAAACCAAGAATGGAATGTAAGGCTTCCACACATCCTAAACAGAGTAGCATTTCTATTACGATTCATTCATGACATCGCATTCTGAAGAAGATCGGTTAACGCCCACTGTTCAATTCAATTCACCATGGTTTTGAAAACAAACTTCTACTTCATGATTTCATGCATTAAATGACAAATGTTCATGATACACGCTTTTCATGATGGCTGAAAACAAGAGACCGAACGTGGCTGATAAAGTTTCCATACAAGATTTACAATAACCATCCAATAAATTGCTGTGAAACACACATAACCATTGGCATACTAAACCAGGCATGCGACATAGTAATATATACTCCAAGAGATACATGTGTGCAGCTATGCCATATCCTCAGTAATACTAAGAGGAAGAAAGTAGGCCAAAGATTTCACTAATGCTCCAGAATTTCTACTTAAGTCTCACGGTCGTCGTAACAATTACCTTTCATCTCCATTTCAATCTGCTGATCTGTCCTCTCATGTAAAATGGATTCAGGGGCTAAAATGAAAAAAACAACAACAGAAATTGTGGTGAGTAATTGCATATGGTTTCTGACTCAGTTCATGATTTATGTGATAAACACTGCCCTTCTATTATAAAAAGAGAAAATGCACTCACTCCACCAGAGTATCCATGCCAAATGAATGGATGAGCTGTTGTATCAGAGTTGATAGAGTAGGGTCCCAATCCCTCATGCCTTTACATGCACTCAGGAAAGTAACACGGAAGCTAAAGGAATATTCTCTTTGTAATGTCCTACTGACTACACGCTTGATAAGAGATGAAACCACATTTATTAGGAACATACACTTGCTTGCTTGCTGGCCACTTTCAGTTTCTTTTTTTGTTTTTTTTTTTTCAGAACAAACCATTTTTTTACTAGTAAACAGTTCCTTGATTTGAACCACCACTGAAACTTGAAACTATATAAAGTCCAATTACACATCAGCCAGTGAACAAAGACTCCTCAACTCTGAATGGCTTTTATTATACAAGGAGCAGGTACAGCTTTGGGCACTATGGTCTCTGGGACAGCTTCCAGGACAAGGCTGATAGCCTGGGACACATGGTTTCCAATTTGTGTAGCATTGTGACATCGGCTATGAGGGCTATTTTTTTTTCATTTCCTTGTGATCTTTGGCATGATATAAATGACAACCCAACGTTTTCTTCAATGATTTCTTTAACTTCATAGGTTGTTTTAGATTGTGACTCTCCGAGTATCATACTTTTAGTGTCTGAGCAAAGAGCAACCTTCGTAACTACGCTGCCTCATGACTCAGCTGCTAGTTAAGGATGAAGTTAGGGCAGGCACACATTAGATGTGTTTGGAAAAATACAACTCATGCTGAATGTCAAGGAGGTGGACTGTCATTAAGATGGGAAAGAAAACAGCATGTTAGGCTCAAAAGTAGCATCTGATGCATCTATTTTATTAGGCACTCAAGACCATATTCAAACAAACTAACAAGCCGGTTACATTCCTATTTAATCTTGGTGGGCAGCCATGTAGATTATATGAATGTATTAGATCAGAATAAAAGACACATATATAAATACTGGCTTTATGTTAAATAATCATATGCTTGTGCTCAACCCTTCATTCTTTGAACACCTAAAAGCACCTTATCTTTAATACTTTCATAACACAAGAAACACTGTCTGGGTTTGAAAATGTTCTCTTGCTTTACTGATATTTTAAGAGCATAATCATTTGGAACTGAGCATATAAGAATTCCCGGGGCAAAAGCATGCAGGTCAATCCACTCTATCCAAGAGACACTTGGGCACTGTTCTTTTAAGAAATGATCTGAAAGATCCAGACTTCTCCTACTTCTATAACACAGCCAACTCTCAACTTCACAGCGTGGCAAAACTGCCACCGCGGTCACGTACACACTCACAGATAGAGTCATTCTGCACAATTACTCTGCTAGCCAAAAAACCTAAAGTGACACCAAGAGCCAGTGTTCTGGACGGAGCTATTCAGAGCTATTCATTCCCTTAGATGTATCTACTGTGTGTTAATGGAGATAGATCCAGAGATTGCCGTGGAACAAAAATCTCAGCTCCAGAAGAGAATCTTGGTGAGAGAGATTGCAGATGTATTAGGTGAATGAAGAAGACCGATTCTCTGAGCTGGCAGGAAGGACAACTACCATTCAGTGCAGAGATAGCTGTACACAAGACAAAACATGACTGCCCCTTTGCCATCACTATAGCCATCAACCATATGATGAGGATCAGAGAGGAATGGCCGCTATTCCCTCCCACAACCCCCACGGAAGCCTGACTTCTATCCACTGACCCCTTTCCACGTGACCTAGTAGGTCCTTTGCCTAGAGTTATATAACACAAGCTCTGGGCATTTAAAATACAATGTTCTAATTCCATTTTTGCCTAAGAGGCAAGGTTACGAACAAGGAAAAAAAATTATGCTTCTCCCAGACAAATTTTTCTTTGCTCTTTCAGACACAATAGAGATCTGAGCACAATAGTAAGTAAAATAATGACATCGCTCCGAGGAAATCACTATAATTTCAAGAGACTGTAAAGCTGTAAAAACAGTATCATTTAGAGAAAAATTATCTACAGACCATTAATTGTAGTCCGAATAGGACCTTATTATTTTCAATATCCTATTTTCTATTTTTATGGCTTATTCTCTAAACCTGGAACCTCCAGGCCTGAAAAGAAACGACCATGGCTGCTGCACGGTAAACTCATTTATCAGTAATGATTAATTTGCTGGACTCTTACTATGGAATCAATTAACGTGAAATTCAGTTTAGCATCAGATACAATGATAGTTATCCAAGGAGTGCTTGGCAACTACAATATTTTAGCCTTCTCTGGTGTATTTTGAAGGTTGGTTTCTCATAAATATTAGTAGACTCACATATGATATGACTGGATTTCCTGATCCTAGACTTCAAACTGAATCTGGACCGGGGTGTTAAGTTCTCCTTCAAGTTTGGCCTGTGACGTAGTCTACTTCGGTCAAGTGTTTATGGGTAAGCTGCTAGAGGGGGGTTAAGGGACAGATTCATTGACTCGGTTTGGTGGCATAGAAAGCTTTAGAAAGTGATGAAGATGAAATAAAGCAAGTGGTATAGAGATAAATGTCAGGTGACCGCCTTCCATGCCTAACAGTGCTGAGCCTGTCTCTCCATGATCATTGTGCACAATACAGCGCTACAGTCCTCAGTCTACTAGTTAAACACTGTCCATGGCTGTTGTTTCCAGTCTGTGGTTGCTTCGCTAGAATGCCTCTATCATCACACCATGGTGAGTCTAGATCATCCCAACGGAAGATTCACTCTTAGGACACAGAGAAACCGAGCAGTGTCACCGCACTTTACAGTGAAGTCCTGCAGAGTCAGGAGAGTGTCCTCCCATCCCCCAACTCTTCAGCAGATCTGTTTGATAACTCAGAACTTCCTGCACTTCGTGACAGGGTGCAGCATGATGCAACCTGTCTCTGGGACAGACGCAGCCGTGTGGGTAGAGCTTTGAGATACAAATCTCAAAAACCAGACACTGCATACTGACGCAACGGTCTTTGACATGACTTAGTTTCCTTGGGAATATTTTGCTTTCCTCCTTTGTGAGAGAGGAATCGCCTACTGTGCGCGACTTTGCGGATTCTCTTACATCTTTCCTGGAGCTTTGCCTATCTAGAGCTTGCACCCTACAGCTCAGCGACAAGAATAAGAGAAGACTGTCATGTCTGAAATGTTCTCACTTGTCAGTAACACAAAACGGCATAAAAGATGAAGGTGAAAGAGGCCATTGCCGTGTGAACGGCACGCCAGCTGCAGCATGCTCTAGAATGCAGAACCACACAAAAGTCACTGCCTGTGGTCCATCAATGGGTGGGGATTGAAGGCTTATGAGGGCAGCGGACGACATCTGGCTCCTTCCTTCTGTCATCTTTTCAGCCATGCAGGGTGACACAATCTGGTTCTCTCTCCATCCCCACCCATTATTTTTCTTTAACTACACTGGACACATTACTTGTTCACTATCATATGCCTTGATATATTATTCAGCAGAAAGGTCATTTGATTATGAACTGATGCACTATCATTTGGGAAAACAGACCCTTCTCCTCCAAAAGAAAGCAGCCAAGCAAAATCGCTGCCTAACAAAATAATGTTTTCCTGTTGCATGAAGCAGATTTCAATGAGATTCAAGCCTATACATTAACCCGTAGCTGGAGGCTTGAAGAGATATATGGTGAGTTAGTTGGTTAGTAAATTGTGAATTGATTGATGGACGCATGAAACAAGCAGCAGGGACTCTCATTAGTAGCAGAGGGAGGGTAGACAGCAAACCAAAGTCCCTGGAGTAAGAGGGGCTTTACCTTTGGCAGTCACCATGAGTGTAGCTGAACAAGTGGCTTCCCCAGCGCTATTGGTGGCTCTGCAAGCGTATTTCCCAGCATGCTCTGGGTAAGCATCGACTATAAGCATTAAAGCCATGCCTGTGGACTCCTCAAAATGGAAAACTACATCTTTTGATGGTAGGATTGGCTGGTGGTTATGAAACCACTGGACTGCTGGTTTGGGAACACCAGAAACCCTGGCGTGAAATCTGACTGTCTCCCCGCTGTGCACCCTGAGGCAGGACAGAGGCTGGATGAAGACGGGCTTTTGGCCAAGGGCCTCCTTCTGAAATGAAACTGATGGCGAAGCATGCCATTGGGAGTGTGATGTAACTTCTCCAGATTTGCTAAAACCTGAAAAGAAGCAGGCCAGTTTTTAATGTTTTGTCCCCTGCTTAAACCCAAACTCTTTCGGAATTGTCTATTTTAAGTTTACCACAGGTTTCAACGAGGAACTAGAGTGCAATCCAGTCCTAATGCTTTGTCACTATTGAGTCAAAGTCACACAAATTCATGTCCATTTTCCAGATAGACAAGCTGAGATACAAACGGCTTAAAGAACAAAATGAACTCCATTATTGCTAGTGAAGGCAATACTGGAGAATGCAGCTAGGTTTAGAAATTAGTTTTCCCGCTCTGTTTATAAGTCAAACTTTTCTGTTTTGTAAGCCACTTTAAATTCATTATTAAAAAAATGTATAATTATAGTCCTTAAAATTAAAGAGGAAACTAGAAGTTTCCCTAAATCCTTATGTATTTTTGGATACATCATATAAATTATACTCATTGAGAAAAAATAGCATGATTGTGTGTGAAATTCTCTTATAATTGTTTTGTGTGTGTGTGTGTGTGTGTGTGTGTGTGTGCGTGTGTGTGACCTGGAGCATGCTAGGCAAGTGCCATACCACCGGGCCACACTCCCAGACCACTGTTACTCTTGTTTAGAATTAAAGTCCTCAGTGACCAAGAAAGTATTTCTGATTACAGTATAGCTAATGAACAGAAACATTAAACCACCTCAATCGTGGGTCTCTCAACACTTAGGGGTCCTGTTAGTCTTGGTAAATCTATCCTATGATCAGAGCTGAAGTTATTGTAATGCGTATGAAATTATAGTTGTGTCAAAACCATGTGAAGATGGTCTGGTCTCTATCCTAGCTCAGTAAAAAAACAAATATACCCATTTTATTTTTCCTCAGCATTTTTCTCTCCATTCTGATACATGCTGATCAGGAAGCAGAAAAGTCAGTGGGAACTGTAATACATCACAAAACTTTATGAAGAGAAAGCAGGGCAAAATAAAAAGACAAGGGTACCCACAGAGCTGGTCAATGAGGAGCAGAAACCATGTGCAACATAGGAACCACAAGTTAAATGAACAGAACAGAAGGGCCAATGCCTTCATGACGAGCAACTGGAACTGGTATTGTGAAATTCTTAAGTCTTATTCTACCTTCTAGCCGGAGGGTGGCGGTGCTGGACACTTGGCCCACAGAATTATTAGCAACGAAAGCATAGGTTCCTTCATCCTCTGGATAAGCCTCGGCGATCTCCAGCTGGTAGGTGTCTTCAAACTGTGTCATCCTGAAGAAGCGAGACGGCTTGATTTTCTTGTCTTTGCAGTACCAGGACACCTTCAGATCTGCAAAAGAAAACGTATTTAAAGCATTAGAACGAGCACAGTTTTCGCTTATCTCTAAGCACAACCCTGATTAGGCCATGGGCCCATTACGTTTTTTTTAACTTAAGATCGTAAACCTTTCTCCTGAACACACTGCACCTGTGTGACTATATGACTCTCATCTTCAGGAAGGAAACACTCTAGGAAGATCCAGCTTCTTCTATTGCTGAACTAATTGCAGTGTTTCAAACGCTAAAATTTTAGTTGTATTTTGTAAAAAAATGTTTTCTTGAGGCAGAGTCTCATGTGGCCCACACCGGCCTTGGACTCGCTGAGTAGAAACTGGCCTCTGATTTCAAATATGCCTGCCTCTAAGTCCTAACGCTGGAACTGCAGGCACGTGCCTGCCGCCATTCATAGCCATCGGTTGTACTCTTTTGAGTTATGTTGTATACGGTGTTCAGTGGCTTCAGAAAGGGTTCATTGTGATGCAGGGTGAGGGATCTGGGCACTGCAGCTGAGGCATAGGAGAGAATGTGAGGAGCATGTCCGCTGCAGCTTGCAGAAGGATACGTCAGCAAGAGATGGGAGCAGATTAACATCCCATGGAGCCTTGAATGGACACCCTTACATCTCAACACTCTGTAACCAATGGATGGATGGTGAAAGGCTTTAGCAAAATAGTTGCATAGAAAATAACTTTTTCAAATGGAGAGAGAGAGGAAAAAACTCATAGACCATAGCCCCTTGGACTCATCTGACCATTTCCATATAATAATTTGAGCTATCTCAATAAAAAGAAACAATACAAATCAAGGCTGAAATAACATGTTACCATGTTGCTCTAAGGGAATACACACGTTTAGTTAAGCTTGTTCAGCGTCAAAGCCGAGCCATCTCGGTCTGGAGCTCAGTCATGACAACTTCCTTATCTTAGTTCTGGTCTAGCTGTGCAATTATTCAGAATTCTGGTGCCACTCTTGATCTGCGAATGATACCCTCCTCCCCATGACAGCAGGTATGTCTGAACTACAGGATCTTCTTTCTAAAGGGACAAACCTTCCTGTTCCCTAGGTTATAAGATACATTAGAGAACAGTATGCTGGCAGTATAGCTTGATAGCCTCTGACCTGGATGCCATTTAATCTCCCTGAATCATGGCTCTCATCTGTAAAGTAGGGTGCGCAAATGAATTCACGGGCTAAACCCTGCATAAAGTGACTGTGAGAGGTTAGTGACATGTGGAATGACAAGCCACTGAAACAAGGGAGTCATCACAGCAATGTCTGACACCAAAGGAGATCATAGTGTCTTCGGCAACATGTGGGAGGCTAAGGGCATGTGATAGGCAAATGTCACAAAGAATTAAACAGCTATTCCCTGAACTAAACTCTGTGTGTGTGTGTGTGTGTGTGTGTGTGTGCACATGTGCCCACATGTATGTAGGTTTCATCTCCTGGGTGAAGAGTTTGGTACATCCCACTACAAGGTTCTGCGTTTATTTCTACTGACAATTTTGCCATCGGTGAACTAAAGAAGCACTGTGGCAAACAAGAGCTGGGACCCGCTACCAACCAGTGCAGTAACGGAGAGAAGAGATAGAACCTCTCTCGGCAGAGCATGCGGCCCATCCGGCTCGCCTGCCACTGTCCAAACTGCTCACTGGCTGCTCGTGGCCTCTGCGAGGCGCCTTCCACCTGCCACACATTCCCTCTGTATCTCTGCTTCCTCAACTTCTCCCTCTGACTTCCTGGATACTTTCTCAGCGACCCTGTGCTTTTCCCCGGGTCTCCCTGGTGAGGGCTCACCCGCACCTTCCAAGTTTCTCTCCTGCTCTGTTTTGTTTTGTTTTGTTTTTTCTATTTTTTCCCTTTGCCAACACAGTATTACTTCTAAAGACAGGCTGGATCATGCTGCCTAGAAGTTAAAAGTCTCTAAGTGGCTCCTTGGTTGCAAACAAGATGAACTCTAAAGTCTAGACGCAGACTGGAGAGCTCTGGTGTCTGGCCTCTGCCTCTTGCCTATTCCTGACAGCTGAACTTCAAATGTAAGTGGATCCCAGGCCATCAAAGCCGCTCATTCCCTCTCAGCCTGTTATGCTGTGTGTGCTGTGATTCTACCTCCCCCTTTTCCCGTGCACACACCTTCTCCAGCCATCTTTCTGACAGACAGCACTTTCTACATGATGGCATTTATGACTGTGGGATCTTAGACACACGTGTCTCTTCACCTCTTAGAAAGGAAGAGCCCAGTCCGGCCACTCCCAGGCCTCAGCGTCTCCACAGCAGTGGAGCAGGTAAATATTGCTAGATTAAAGTTGAAGAGGCCGCTTAAGCAAATTGTGGATATATTTCATCATGAGATTAATAATTCTTTATTATTTAATTTATCTCTGTCATTCTCTAAGCCTCTAATGGTTCAGGCTTATTTCCTGTAGAAAAACTCCCGGTGAGGAGCGAGTCAACTTTAAATTTACATTTTTTTCAAAAATCCTTTCTACCAGTAGGGGGCACCAGAGACCTTCAGCAGAGAAGGCTTTCCTAGCAATACAGCAGCCTGAGACTCGGGCTTCAAGACTTTCTTCCTCCCTACTCTGAAAGAGTATATATATAGTGCAGATATGGTATATTGCATTTTAAAATGGAATTACTACATTAGAAGAACATTATCAAACTACCTTCTATGTACTGCTATTCAGCATGTCTCAAAAACCGCACTTCAAAGACACAAAGTCCATAGAAGTTGCCCACATTTATACCCAGTGCGAGTCTCCAAGGCTGTAATGAATGAATGCATTAGGAGCAGTCACCCGGGGGCCATGCCTACAGGTGCCTTACATACAGCATGCTTTAATTATGCTCATAAACCGAGCAGGTCATTAGGTTTCTTGATTAGCATCTCCATCCCAGAGGAGGACGCCATGAGGTCAGAAGATCTATTGAAATCCTAACTTGTTTAGGAAAATAGCTGTGGGCAAGGCAGAAATTGGGTTACAAACTCTAATGGAAGAAGCCTAATAAACAAAACAATGACTGCCAAGACTGGAGAGTTCCCCTGTAGGGTCGCCACACAAAAACCAAGAAAAAGAGGAAGTCATTTTCATGGGGGGGGGTAAATCAATCATTCATTCCTTTATCTCGTGAGCGTCTGAGATCAGGCCACAATCCTTCCTATACTTTTTAAACTATTTTCTTCTCAAAGTCAAGTGTGGGGAACAGCTTGTGACATTGGAGAAACAAGCCCACGATTGAAATGAAAGCGGATAACCCTGAGTGGTGGTTCTGTGCGAACACTGTTTCAGATGCTGTCTAGAGATCTGTTTGATAAACAGCCTTGTATATAATTTTAAAGGGTTGATATTAGCCATCTCACAGTATCTATTTCATCTGTCACCAATTTTCCATTGAGTATCTGCTATGGACAAAAAGTATCCTTTTAGGGCAAGGGTCCTCTTGCTTTCCTGGAGTCTCTTCCCTTCTAGGTTGCTCTAGGATCCAGACACTAAGCCATAACCCCTGCTCTTGTGAGACATACATTCTACGTTTTAATCTAATAGTTTTCTCATTATGTTCATGAGGGAAAGAAAAGCAGCAACACCATAAACACATGTGTAGATAATGCCCTGGATCCACAATTCCCATCTCGCCTGAGTTTAAAGCCTACACTTTTGTCCACTACAGGACTATGCCTCCTACACGCATTGTCCATAGGCTCAATAATGCCTCACATGGAAATGGCTTCTCCTGAAATCTATGAAAATGCTACAATAAACTCATGACAATTGCCAGCTTTGTTATAATTTACCCCATTAAGATTTTAAAATGTAGCTACAATCAAAAGGATGCTACATGTTTTTAAGAAATTTGTGGAAAAATCTTCAAAGATTTTCGGAAAGAATAGTTGTACCACCGTAACAATTTTTAAGGACACAAAGCAGTAGTATATATAATAATAATATACATATAAAACGATATATATACAAAACAGTAGTATATATAATAATGATATATTCTTAATTAAACAATTCTAAGGGAATGAGAGACGGCTCAGAGGTTAAGAGCACTGGCTGCTCTTCCAAAGGACCCGGGTTCAATTCCCAGCACCCACATGGCAGCTCACAACTGTCCATAACTCCAGCTCCAGAGGACCTGGCACCCTCCCATAGACATAGATGCAGGCAAAATAAATAATCAAATAATTCTAATATATCTGCTGCTAAATGTCTGCTCAGGTTTAAATTGCTTATGAGAGATCTTCCGGAAGGAGGAAAGGATGAAGAACATCATCCTGTGCAAACACCCTCCTGTGTTACACCCTCCTGTGTAAACACCAGCAAGGACATCTTTTTTTTATCAAATGCCTACCTGTTCCCGAGACTCGGCATTGGAAACGCGCTGGCCGCCCCTCCGACGTGACCGTGTCCTGAAGAGGAGTGATGATGGCAGGGGGGTAAACTGGCATTTCCTGATCTGGAGACACAACTTCTGGAACTAAACAAAGAAACCACAGAATTTGCCATGGGTCCTCATAGCTCTCCCCATTGGACGCCCACGGCTTCCACAGGAGAATATCTTTACAGGTGGGTAGCTATCTGTTGTTACTTCCCCGGGGAGAGCTTCAAGCCAGCTTCCTACCTTCCACAGAAAGAGAAGCTGAGGTTGTGGCTACTCCATAGTCATTCTTGGCTTCACAGGTATAGACAGCTGCATCCTCCGGGAAGGCCTCAATGAGCAACAGCGTGTACTCCTGCCCATCGTGGAGGAACTTGCACTTGAAGCCAGTGGAAAGCAGCTGGTCCTCCTTGTACCAGGAAATTTTGGGCTGTGGTCTGCCTGATATCACGGCGCAGAAGCGAGCAGGCTTGCCGGACTGTACGGTGACAGGCTGGAGCTCCTGCAGGACTTGGGGTGGTTCGGGAGCTAGAAGACAATGCCAGGAAACAGCCCATGAAGGAGAATGGTAGACAGCAGGCAACTCTCCACTCATTTGTTTCAAGATGGCTATGTGTCTAGAAACACAAAACCTCGGCATCGTGATATCTTTACTTGCCTCAGAACATCAGAATATTTTTTGCACTACGAGGGATTCTTTTTCCTTTCAAGGAAAGGAAATAACTTTAGAACGCGTTTTTAAAAAGTTTCATAAGAGGTGCCTATAAGGCACCTAAGTATGACATCATCATTCTGGGTCACTGGTGGCGCACACCACTGGACAGCTAAAAATCTAGAACAATTCTCATATCCTACCTATTTTTAAAAGTCATTTGAACTTGAAATATCACATTCAAGCTCATTTGCTTTACAAGTATTTATGTGTGTATATGCCACAGTGACTGGTACATACAGAGGCTGGTGGGGTATGAGCATCAGCTGGTTGAACACTATTCCATATCAGTAGAGTGCCAATAAATAGATTTTAAAAATTTAGCTTTGTGATTATGCTAATCTGTGTATCCTCAGTGTGGGAGGAGGAGACCACTAACAGGGAGAAGGGCTTGTATGGGGCTGCATCTGGTACCATTTCACTTCTCCGCTCTTCCACCTCTTTGCTGCAACTACAGAGGAAACAAAACTGGCTGTCATGGCAACTGCATCTTTCAGGGAAACCAGGGAATAGGGCCAAAGGATCATTTCTATGAATGCTGAGACAACTCCTAGCACCCCTCCATCTGACTTGGGGGAGTTTTCTCCCAGACAGCCACAGACGTGGCTGGGAGGCAGGTTCCACTCTTTTCCTATCTGTCTAGGTTAGGCTCTCCTGACAAGCTTTAAATTCAGAGATGGCATTTCTAATGAGGACAGAAGAGGTTCACTGACATCCTCCTGAGGACAATCAGGAAGCTC
>LOJH01011390.1:0-11117 GCA_001685095.1 Ellobius talpinus
CTCACCATAGACTCCCACAGCCCCCACCTCACCATAGACTCTCCCAGCCCCCACCTCACCATAGACTGACTCCCCAGCCTCCAGGATCAGCAGGAGACACATCCCTTTCCACCACCAACTTTGCAGTCTGAGACAGTAAGGGTAAATAAGCTTGGGATGAGTGTACCAAGAGCAGTCCCTGGTGGCATCAAATATTTTGGAGCATTTCTTTCGCCCTGGTCTTCAATTCTTGAAAGTACAATTACTAAGAAGTGAGGAGGAGGGTGTGTCCACCCCCATTAGAAATGGACGACAGAGAAACTAAGTCTCAGCCCTGGCTGCATTGGAGCTGGTTGGGCCACGTGTGTGACTCGGGCAGCCTGGAGACATTCTGTTCTGTGTATTCTAAATGAGATATGTGGGTGTGTCTCAGAGTGGGTGACTTCTGTTTGAGTCAGAAAACCTCTGTCTTGATTTCCTCCATGCCTGCCTTTGTACCAGGCTTTTTCTTTTGGGCCACCAACCCCTCCCAAATCATGACACGGAGACTTATTATTAGTTATGAATGCTCGGCCTCACTTAGGCTAATTTCTGGATTGCTCTCTTTAACTTAATTGATCCTGTTTCTCTTTATTACCTTTCTTTCTTTCTGTATGTCTTACTTTCCAGCTTCCTCTAGTGTTTGTCTGTCTGGCAGCTATCCGGCCTCATGGCCACAGGCCTCTCTTTTCCCATTGCTCTTTTCTCCTTCTCTTCTCTCTAAAACTCCTCCTATTTATTCTCTCTGCCCTCCAGCACCACCCATCCCTCTCCTGTCTAGCTATTGGTCATTCAGCTTTTTATTAGACCAATCAGATGCCTTAGACAGGCAAGGTACAGCAGCAACACATCTTTGCATAATTAAACAAATGCAACACATCTTTATATAGCTAAAGTGATATTCAACAATATGCCTCTGATCTTCTGGCACGGCCATTTCATCTTAAAGGCACTCCAGTGTTTGTAGGTGGGTAGGGGGCAGGCAGCACAAATACAGCACAATCCAATAAACCAGGAATGATCGACATTTAGGGGTTGGATTCAAAACACAGCATGCATCTCTGTAGCCAATCTCCCTTTGGTCCTGAATGGCTTGCAATCCCAGTACTCAGGACCTTTGACCCCCCTGCCTCCAGAGCATGGCATTTCTATGCTGGACACACAAGAACAATGACCTCCACATGACAGAGGAGGCCAGGACCAAGGATTAAGAGAGGCCAAGGACAGTTTCTCAGGACTAAGGTGCAGACAGAATTTTGCTAATTTTGCTCATTGTGTTCCCAGAGGTTTGAGAGACCAGAGATTCATGGGCAGGGACTGGGGAGGTGGCTCATCGTAGATACCTGGCCATCTGTGTTCCATTCCCAGAACCCACATGATGTGAAGGGAAAACGGGCTCTCAAAGGTTGTTCTCTGACCTTCATTCACATACACAGACAGACGATAGACAGACAGACGGAAAAAAAACTGCATAAGGCACTGTGGAGGAGGGCATGACTCTGCAATTGGTAAACACTGCACATTCTGAAACTGTGCTCCAGTCTAGGTTAACCAAAGATATCCTCTTTCTGCTTTGGGCTGAAAACTGGTTAAAGCTATTCCCTAGCACTCCTACAATTTTATCTGCAACCTGGAATTCTAATTTGCCTTAACTGTGAAGTTTTATTTAATAACTGCATTAAATAAAATTTTCCAAAGCTCTGCTAATGAAATGCAGTAAGAAGCAGCGAGAGCCTGGAATCAGTCCAGGGTAGCATGATTTTTGAAGTCTCTTCAGCATTTCCAGCCCCCCACTCAGAACAGGCAGATGGATTCCGCAAAGACAGCTCTGTGCCACCAGAGGGCTCTCGGCGTGCGGCGTACAAATGCGTGGAAGCTATCGGTAGGGGGCGCTCGCCGCCTGCAGGAAGCTCCCCAAACAGGCCAGAAAGATTAGTTGTTTAACCCTCAGACAAGCGTCCCATCTTTCTAACTTCATGTTTCATCTGCAAAAATTCTAATTTCAGGACCATGATTTTCTGAGTCTCTGGGAAGACCTAGGAGGGAGAGTTTTGGATGACGGCCATTTCGGGAGTAAAGGGGAAAAAAGAAAAGAAGGAAGAAATGAAAAGGGAAGAAAGCAGAGAGTAGAGATCCCTTGCAGCCGCCTCAGCTACTTGGAAACCTGAGATTGAGGATTACAAGTTAAAGGCTAGCCTGAGCAATTTGTATGTCCCGCACGCCCGCCCTCTTCCCCTCCCCCCTCCTCGAGGCTGTGTGGGGCCTAGGATGTGGCTCAGCAGTAAGGGGCTTGCCTAACATGAACAAGGCGCTGAGTTCGACTCTCCACCTCCACCAAATAAAACAGAAGCAAGAGAGAAGACACCTCCATCGACAATCTAACTCTGAGTTAAGCATGGTGATCAACTGTCATCCCAGCATCCGAGCTTGAGGCAGAGAGAAAATAGTGAGTTCAAGGCCAGCCTGGGCTACATAGGAAGCTCCTGTTTCAAACAACAGTAAAACTTTAATACTGGTGAAGCCCCTCATGGTAGCATCATGAAGATGCAGTGGTGAATCTGGAAGCTTCTTTTTAATGCCAGCTGTTGGCATTTCCATGTGCTGACCCCCCCGCCAGCTTTTTAGCATCTCCTCCCTCAGTACTGCACAGCCAGGGCATCCACATCCAGTCCTAATAGAAAGAAAGCACCTCTGCAGTGTGGTCCCTCCGTAGATTCCCTGGCCTCAGTTTCCCTATCTAAACATAGACTATAAAACCAACTCCATTGGTTTTTACAGTCCTTTCTTTTTTCCTTGGCATTTCAAACAGTCAGGGTTCTAACCTTCCCCCAGCTCAGACATTAGCAGCGCCACGGGAGTTTTAGACTATTATGACCTAGACACTTCCCCTATCCCATCCCTGCAGAGCAGAGGTAATTGGTCTGCGTGTGGTGGAGCAATGCTGCAAATGCTTTTTTTTTTTAAGGTTCCTGGTTGACTCTAATGCACTGCTGAGTTCAGAACCTCTGGCATCGAATTTCCCTGCTGGGAATTCTGCAAACTGGTGAGTCCCTGTCCATTGCATCTCCTGTGTGGAAACACAGACTGGGATGAATGACAGGAGCAGGGCGTTTGGAGGGCACGTTTGGAGTGGACCAATCCCGGGGCACCCAAAAATAAATCGGCTTCAATTGGACAGTCGTGGATTTGGTCTTCCTACCTGAGAATTATATTTTCAGATTGAACACTGTGGTGCACGTGAGGAGGTCCAGGAAGACAATCACCTTGCAGTTGATTCTCTCTTTCTGTCATGTGGCTCCCAGAGTCCAAAATCAGGTCACCAGACTTGCATGATAAGACTCTCTGCCCATGAACCCATCTTGCTATCGTTCATATCATTTCTGAGACTGGGTCTCAGGTAGCCCAAACTGACCTCAAACCTGATATGTAGTAGACACAGGCCTCGAACTTCGGATCTTCCTGCCTCCACCCTCTATGTGCTAGGGTTACAGGTGTGCACCTCCATGCCTGTCTTATGTGGTTCTGGGGATGAAACCCAGGGTTTCTGCAGGGACTCTGCCTGGTAAACTGGAACCCCTCCTCCACATAGCATTGACCCTGAGTGTGTGTATAATGAGAAGTGAGTGTAAATGGATTTTTGAGTCATTGGATGTGTGAACATGTATTTGTCATGAGGACACTGAAAAAATTTTCCCAGGCTCTGTCGGAACCATGCTGAGGGTCCCACACTCCAGAGAGGGAGCAAGGGGGCCCACTGTGGCCACACTGATTCAGCCAGAGACATCTTTCTGGGCTTTGTTATTCTGCTTTCTAGGGTTTGTTTGTGTGCTTTTGTTTGTTTGTTTTGTTTTTTTTTTCAAGACAGAGTTTCTCTGTGTAACTGAGAAGCTGTCTGTCCTAGAACTCGCTTTGTAGACCAGGCTGGTTTCAAACTCACTGAGATCTACCTTCCTCTGCCTCCTGAATGCAGGGATTAAAGGCATGGGCCACCCCNCCCCCAGAGGGTTGTGTGTTTTTAGCTGTGTGTGTTTAAACACCTGGGTAGGAAATTCAGCTATGTTTTATTCTCCAACCTCCTTGTCCAAAGCCTGAAGAAAGTTCACTCTAATGATAGATTATTTGGCTTTTCATTTCTTGGGCAAGATCAACGCTTTGTGTGGGTTGAGTTGAGACTTTCTTGCCAATCGGCTTGGATTTAAGTGGGCCAGCTGACCTTGGGGTTTGTGGAAGTCAAAACAACCAAACTTGCCCAAGTCGGGGCTGTGAAACCTTCCAGAAACCACAGAGAAAACTCACAGGGGGAAAAAAAGCAAAACCACACAAGATCAACTTCATCTCAGTCCTGGAAGTTCCTGGAACTCATGTAGGAAAGCCCAGGTTTGGCAGTGAGTCGGTTCAGTGAATGAACGAAAGGTCACACTTAGTTACGCGCAGGCTGGGGCAGTAGGAGGCTGATGCCACACTGTGTAGCTATGTGAGGCATTCAGAGGACTTAAGTTTATGGGCCCCAGGTCATTCACTCTGTCTTGTCTGGGCTCTGTTCTTAGAGCTCACTGAGACAGGCCCTTGCTATGTAGGTCAGGGGAGCTTGGTGTTCATTGTGTAGCCTCATTTGGCCCAAGCCCGTGGTTCTTCAGCCTTCTCCAAAGCATATCCTGGGCCTTTGGGGTGAAGGGGTGACTGTTACCAGGGCAGCCATACCAAGCCAGGTTTGGCCACTTAGTTCAAAGGAAATGCAGAGAACAGACATTTATCCAAAGAGGGACAAAGAGGCCCAGTGACCCCCACCGAGTTCAGGGCCCTGACATGAGATTTAAAGAGAGGGCAAGAGGGATTGGCGTAGATCACTTAATGGGTAAGAGAGTTCACTACACAAGCATGTAGCCATGAGTTCGAATCCCCAGCAGCCAAGAAACAAAAGCTGGGCATGCTCACGCCTGTGCCTGTTGCTTGTAGGGCTGTGTGGGGAGAGACAGGAGGTACTCTGGGCTTGCTGGCTGTCATCTGAACTCCAGGTTGAGTGAGGGACTCTGTCTCAAGGGAATAAGGTAGAGAATGGGAGAGAAGGACACTGGACATTGTTCTCTGACCTCCAAATGCATGCGTGGGCGTGCCTGCATACACATGTGCAGACGCACACACACAGCTAACCAGTTCTTGGTCAGGTATGGTCTCTCTCTTTGCTGGCCCATCGTTGCTCCAGCTCCAGTCTCTCCGGCAAGGTGGTCTGACCATTTTCAAAACGGTGTGTAATGTCGACCAGGGAGACAAGCTCCCCGTCTAACTGGCACCAGGCATCAGCCTCTTCCTACTCTAGCTTGAGATTCCCTGTGGGAAATGCCAGTTCCCTGGGGTCCTTTGTAACAGTCCGATAACCAGAGGGAGGGGACATGTCTCTTTAGAATGCCTCCTGTCCTACGGTGTCCTACGGGGATGCTTACCCAGCTCTCGACTCTGCCTGACGCGCTGAGTCTTCTTCACCTTGGAAGTCTGTGAACGCAGAGAGGACACTAACAGCCTTAGGTTCCTCGCTGAGGAGACACACAAGGTCAGGTGCCTCCTGGAACTAGCCTACTCACTCTCAGGGGATGACTTTGCTTTGATCCCTACCATGCAGGCTCCCAAGGATCCCTGGTGCCTTCCTGTACTCTCTGTTCGTGAAGAGGAAGGTGACAATCTATGGTAAGAATCTACACACGGCCCTGCAAGGGGGAGAAGGGAGGAAGATGTGGACAGTGGACACAGACTTGAAACATGAACTCTGAGACTGAGGACATGGCTCAGTTGCTAAGGTGCTCACCTGGCATCCAAAAAGCCCCAGATCCCAATGCAGGGTTCTAGAAACCAGGCTGGGTGTCACATGCTTATAATCATAAGCACTATGGGCAGCGAGCAGAGGGGTGGCACCTGGGAGATCATAAACTATAGATGATCCTCTGAGGCTCCATAGAGACTCTGAGGGCTGCCCGGGCTACATGAGATCTTGTCTCAAAACAAACAAATAAGCATAAAGCTGGGGACCATGACACGCACCTACTAAATCCAGAACTGGGGAGGCAGGAGCAAGAGGACATCCTTGGCTACATAGCAAGTTCAAAGGCAGCCTGGGCTACACAAGACCCTGTTTCTGTAAATAGAGAAATGAAGTAAACAGACTCCAACTTTTCTGGTTGGTTGCAGTTCCCTCCAGTCGCTGCTCCCTGCCTCTCCTCCAGCTTCCAGGTCTGCTACAATGTGGAGAGACCCTTCCCAAGACTTCACACACTGCCGCTGTCAAACTGATGTTCACTCAAACTTAAATGCACAATGCCGGGCCGCCAAGGATTGAGCCCTTTAAAACCAAGAGCCAAAACAAAAGCCTCTCCCTGAAGTTGTCCCTGTCAAGTACTTTGGTGACAGAGATGTCAAAGTCACAAACATAAGGCCTGGCTGGCTGTCCTCTCTCATCCTGTTTTGAATCCGTCTTCCTGTGTGCACCCTATTTCTGCTGCGTAAGCTCAGACACGCACCGTGTCTCTCATGGATTCATGTCGTCTCTTCATGCTGTGCCTCTGTATCTCCACATATGCTGATCCCCTGCCTGGTAGTCACTGTGCCTGCCTGCCTTTCCAGGAAAGTTTACCTGTGGGTAGTCTGTCATAGTGAGTTTAGCAGTGTGTGTGTGTGTGTGTGTGTGTGTGTTACACTCTCACCCTGGTTTGTGTGTAGTTAGAGGACACACAGGAGTTGCTGTCTCCTCCCACATGCCCATCCTAAGAATTGAACTCAGATCAGCAGGCTTGGCCACAAATGCCTTAACCTATTGAGTCATCTCCCTGGCCCTCTACCCTATTATTTGAGACACATCCCTCATTGATCCTGGAACTCATCAACTCACCTAGAGTACCTGACCATTGCGCCCCAGGTATCCTCCTGTCTCCATCTCCCCCAGAGTGGAAGTTACAGGCATGTGCCGCCAAGCCCTCTTTTTGATTTAGGTGCTGGAGATGGCTCAGGTCCTCATGTTTATACAAGCATTTTACTGACTGAATCATCTCCCCAGGCCCAAAGTTGTCTTAATTACCATGTCTGCTCAGAAGCCAGGAGACAAGTCATGTTTCCTACCATATGCTCCGCGGACGTCAGTTTATTTTCTGGATGCCAGTCATCCCGCTTCAGAGTCCCTTTGATCAATAGGCTCGGCCACCTTCTGCACCCGCTGCTTCTCAGATCTGTTGAACTGTCTCCTATGGGGCCCCAGGAACACATCTCAAGACCCACTGCAGGCCAGACCATAAATAATGAACTGATTCTCTCATCAAAAGGAAAAAAAGAACTTTTATTTTTTTCTATTGCATAAATAATGGTAAATTAGACTCTTTTTTTAATAAGATTATATATTTACAGACAAGATTAGTTACAGAAAACATCTGGTACATATATGGCAGTCATTTTCCCTTTATACAGGAAGATAACATGTGAATAATATCACCTCATTGGATCACTTAAGTTGCATGCCAAGTTCATTTATATTAATATTTACATTTGATATAAAGATAATTTTTTTATTTCACTAACCTGCTGTCTTACCATTTAATAGCAGAAAATCACCAAACTCACACTACATGAAGGAAACAAAAGAATGTAAATGAGGTAACATGGGAAATCGAGATGTATGTTTGACATCTGACTGGAACATTCTGGAAGGAGAGGCAAGAAGCTCCTGTTTAGAACAGTCTTTACCTGTGCTTCTGAGACACCCGGCATGTAGGGGTCCAAATCCCAGCCATTGACATCTGTGCTTTGAGAATCAGCTTATGTTAATGACCTGTCCTGGCCTGTGGACTAAGATCTCCCACACCTGGCAGGACCAGCCTTTCAGAGTCTGAACAGCTTCTGTGAACATGACCTTGGATCAGTCCTTGGCCAATTAGCTTCTTTTTGAATTCAGAATCTGGGTCAGAGAAATCAACCCTCCTGGCCTGAGGAGTCACTGGACAGCTCCCTAATGGTCCCAGAGTTTTCCATCTATGTGAACTTGTATCAGGAGCTGAGTGAATCTTTTCTCAACAGGTCTTTTCAGGGAAGAGCAATGGTGTTGCCTGTGAACATTGACTAGATCTCAGACTGCTTCAGGGATCAAGAACTAAGCAGGAATCAGGAGTTTATTATTCCCATGGTTTTGTTTAGGAGACAAGGTCTCACACTTTAGCCCAGGATGACCTGGAACTCACAGGCTACTCTGGAACTTGCCACAGTCGTCCTGCCTCTAGGTGTATGCCACTGTGCCTGGCTCAAACAGGCTCGGAGATGGCATGAAGAAGAAGGGACAAAGACTTGGGTCCCCGCGAACTGCTGCGTCCCTGTCTAGGTCTCTTGCTATGGTTGGAGCAGTGCATCTATGTCCAACCCCAGTCTTGGCCATCTAAAGAACAGCTTCAGATTGCTGGTCCTGCACCCCAGACTCGTCATTGACTTCCTGATACTCATTAGAGATGGTAGCTTTCTGCCCTCTGTAGGATTATGAATGATTCTAAGCCAGGACCACATCCACCTGAACTGCTTCCAAATCCAGTGACCAGGGGGAAAGTAAGGTGGTAATTAATGGTGGGGAGACAGCATGGGCGTGCACACTCTTTATTTGGGGAGTTTCCAATTAGGCATCCTCAGATAAATTTTGGTAGCATCATTTTTTTTGGAATCTGGATTTTATCTCAACCTACAATCTCATAAATTCAGATTCCATATGACCTTTACCCAGGGAACCAAATCTCCTTCATTTTCAGGCTGGCCAAGACAAGGAGACATAGAAGCTCATCTTGATTCAGCAAACTTTTGGACAACAAACAAAAACGCATCTCACCTGTGTGACATGCGACATGTTGGCTGGGAACCAGAGGGCTCAGTTTCCTTCACAAATAGTAGACACCAACAGGAACACACAGCTGCCCTTGGGACTCATGCCACAAAACAAGCTACCCCGAACGATGCAACACACGGGACTTCACAACCTTCTCTACTGGAGATGGATTTTCCCCTGGCTCCTAGCAGCAAGGATCCTATTTCTGGTGCCCTTCCCAAATGACAGTGCTGTCTCCCTTTGGTTTTTCTATTCTGTTTTCTGGCCTTTGTTCACAGGTTTCAGAGCCTTGAGCAAGACATGCTGGGGCTGGCAGGGGTCAGTATCCACCCAGAGGAGGTACTACCCTCCTATTGGTGGCCACAGAGCTTGTGATTTGGGAACATGCTGATGGGAGGTGCATCCCTTGGACATTCCCAAAGTAAGCCGAATATACAGGTCCTAGAATCTAGCATCCCTTAAAAAACATTCTCTGTCAGGTCCAAGGATGGAGCAAACATCCGGGTGAAACCTGCATTCTCTGAAATATTCTTTCCCAATTAGCCCGTACCTTCTGGAAAATTCTAGTACCTGCCTCTTTTCTAGATATCCCCTCCCTATCCCTGCCCCTCCCCTACCCTGTGTTTGCACACATAGCTCAGTCCAACTTGTTCTGCGGAAGAGGATGTCCTTGAACTCCAATTCCAAGTTCCTGCACCTCCCAACTGCTAGAATTATAGGCATGCCCTATTAGCCCTGCTTGGATAACTTCTGAAAACATACAAAGGACTGGTTTGGAAGCCAAGACATCCACCTGAAGAAAAGGTTGACCCTATTCAGAACGTGGGATGTCTTCTCTCGACAAACTTCCCAAGATAGGAGCTGGACAAGTAATATTGAGGTACAGGGGGCTGCTTTGTGAAACTGATTTTTCTTTCTCTTTCAAGTGGGAAGGAGTCTTATTGTGGTAGCTCATGCTAGCCCAGAACTCTGTATGTAGCCAAGGCTTGCCTAGAACTTAACTGTTTAGCTCAGACTGGCCTTGAACTTGCTCCACAATCCAGGTAAATGTTGAACTTCAATCCTCCCACCTCAGTTTGTCAAGTGCCAGGCATTACAAGCATGTTCTTCCGTGTCTGGCTGAATCAACCATTCTTTGTAGTATTTTAAGATAGAACCAATATTAAATATAAACCATTGGCATTAACATGACAGTAATGCATTTGCAGTAAGCATAGGATCCAAGGAGAAGGCCTAGTTAGCTGGTCCACCTGTCCCTTTCCTCCAAACCAACTGTGCGTGGCAAAGGCCACATAGCTGAGAACAGTCCCCTGAGTGTTAGTCGAAGCGCGGATGGAATGAAGCTAAGCAGTTGTGACATTTACATGATCATGGGGATGGGGTGGCCTAGCTTCTCCTCTATTCTGTCCTGACTAAAAATAATTCAAATTAAAAACTCTAATGGCTGCATAGCTCATCTACTGCACATGGATTTTTCTCCTCATGGAGGAGGGGAAGCCGTGGAATCAACACGGAGGGAGGAAAAATGGCTGTGAATTCTGGACTCTCAGCCCTGTAGGGCATCCTGGAAGAGGCCAGTGAAAATTGCTGATCTGAAGTTGTTTGTGATGGATGCTTCCCAGGGAATGAAGTTCTGTGGTCTTCCAGGTCATTATAAACAGTATGTGCCAAAGTCTAGAAGATTCATCGGAGCTCATCTGTTATCGTTATCATAGCGTTATATAAAAATAAGGACCCTTTTCACGAGAAGGTTCCAGACTATGTATCTTAGGTAACAGGGTCGATCGAGTAGCTGTGGACCGTTAGGGACATAGTGTAGGGACAGGACCTAATATGGTTTGAGGTACAAAACTTAGCACTTTCATCAAGGGCACACAAGGAAACAGTCCACATATGACATGCAGCCAGACACCACCAAGCCAACCCAACCCAGGAAGCACACCCAACAATCACCTTGCTCATCTTCTCATGATGCCCTCAGAGGGTCCCAGGGACACTATCTTAGATTCAAAAACAATGTACGCAATACTCTTTGATTTAGGACCTGAGTCTGGACTTGAGCCCATAGCAGGAGACTGCAGTAAAAGCCAGTTTCTCTCTCTGCTCTTAGATTTTCCAATCCCTTTGAGAGTCCACTGACTGAGACAATGAGGGCTGGGACTGGGACTAGTGGCTGGGGCTGGAAGGGATGCTCTCCTCAACATACTCTGCCTGCCTGCCTGCCTGCCTGCCTTCCTTCCTTCCTTCCTTCCTTCCTTCC
>LOJH01011390.1:13492-26522 GCA_001685095.1 Ellobius talpinus
AGAGAGAGAGAGAGAGAGAGAGAGAGAGAGAGAGAGAGAGAGAGAGAGTGCTGGCGCCTCAATGTGGCTGGAGGAAAGGGTAAGGAAGGAGAATCAGGAAGCTTCCGGCTGAGATCCAAAGAAGCAGGGGCAGGACAATTTCACTATAGAGAGAAAGACTTGGGCTCAGAAAAACACAAAGGGAACTGGCACAACTATAGATGACAGGCAATCCGAGCACTCACACTTGAATTCATAGTGAATCTAGGAAAACTGAAAGAAATCAGAGTCTCAGCCTGCTGCTGAAAACATCCCCAACAGAAGTGTCCTGTGATCAGGAGTCAAGTCTCTGTCACATCAGCCTCGCCCATTAATCACCACTCTCTCTCTCTTTTTTTAAACAGATCACTGGCACAATCTGAATATCATAAGCTATTAAGCAAAATCCAGCCCATACAGCCATGTGATCCTTCCAGCTTTTCTGCTCCAGGTTCTAGGTCTCTTTCTCTTAGCTGGGGAAAGACTCACTAAGAAAGTCCGAGATGAGGGAATGGTCAGGTGTACACCAATCTTAACTTACAGATATTGTCTAGCATGGCGACTCAGAGGGGCTCTGTTACTTTGGATGCCTGGGGTGGGGCCTCCTTGCCCCCGGTCTCAATCCTTCCCCTCCCCCAGTAGCTTCACCCTTTGCTCCCAAGAAGCAGGGATGGGTGTGAGTTAGAGGGGACAAATTCCCGTCAAAAGTAAGCAGTTAGGGAAGAACAGCATCAAACACGGAGAAGTCACTTGTCTGTCTATGCTTCTGGGTTACAGACACACCCGGGTTATGGATTTTTTTTTTCTTTTCTCTAATGGTGGCACAGGCAAGAAAAGCTGGGAGCCAGGCTCTCTGCAGATTCCAAGATGCTGGTGCGGGATGGACTTCAGAAACAGAAAGCCAAGTGCCAAGGAAACCAACCGAGAGCGCCCCAGCTCTTCCGACAGGAGTCCTGTAGAAAAGGCAATAAGACCAGCAGTGGCTGCAAGGAGCTTGCGCCCTGCCTAATGGCTTTCCCCCTCATGCCTTGGGGGAGAGGGGTCTCCACGGGGTGGAGGAAGGAAGCCAGGGTGAGATGGAAAGTCCCCTCTTCGGTAGCAACCCAGAGGTCAACCTCAGCAGGGAGTTTCTTTGGGTCACTGGGTTGAAAGAATCGGGGCCTGGATGGAGGTGAGTGTTGTTCATATTTGTCTTTTCTTTCTCGCTCTGTGATGCCACCACGATACTTGGATGGCTACTGGAATTCCAAGACGAAAAGAAAGCAGTATTTTCCCCCTTCGGAGTTGCTACTGGCGGTTGAAGCAATAATTGAGAACTCCCGGGTATTTATTGCATTGGGAAACAAAACCATGAAAGCATTGAAGACAGCCCTTTAGTGTCCCTGCCAAGGAGATGGAGTTGATCCGTGATCCCGGTTACACTGCAAACATGAGTTCTTTACTGAACTGTACCAACGACTGCATCCATCCATTGGTCCAGATCTCCGGTGTGGAGGAACAGAGTCTGCCCGCGGGGCATGCACATGCGCAGTGAGCTGGCAACGCGGTTGTGGCTGGTGGGAGGCTGCTACTCCATGCCGCTCCGCAGGATCTGGTTGGCTGCAATCAGCATGACGCTTATGATGAAGGCCATGGCAAAGGCGCATATGAGGCTCTTGCGGACGCAGGTCTGCCGGTTCTGCTTCTGTGAATGAACTGGGGTAAGGGTGGGGAGGAGAGAGAACAGAGATACCTTGAGACAGCTGTATGTTTTCTATACAGCATAGACTGTGGCTGGTCTAACCAACTCAGGTGATGGATACTATGGGACTCTTAGCAACTTCTGAGCATAAACTTCTGGCGAAAGGTATAAAATGGTAAAACATCCCTACCAGAACCGTGGTCCATGAGATGTTTAGAGAAAGGTTTAGACATCTGGATATAATGGACCTATAGTGAGTTTCAGAGACAAAAATTTCTGTAACATTCCAGAATGAGTTTCCAAAAAGACACCGTGCAGCCATTATCATCCCCTTTCTGTAACCAGCACGAATAGAATGAGGTCTGAAAGCTTCCAGCATACGGTATGTGTGTGTCTTGTTTGTACGTGTGCACATGGCTGCATAAGAGGAGAGTCCATCTTGTTTTTTGATACACTCTTACCAGCTGGGAATTTGCTTGGTAGCCTAGGCTGGCTGTGTAGCAAGCCCCAGCAATCCACCTGTCCACCTCCCCAGTCCTGGGATTACACGCACACGCTACCACATCTACGTAAAAATCAGTTTCTCCTGCTTGTAAGGCAAGCATTTTACTAAACCGAGCTGGCTCCCCAGTGTGCTTTTGGAGACTCAGTCACCTCTCAATAGTGCCACCACTTGGGGACCAAGTCTTGAACACAGGAGCATCACAAGACACCGCATAGCTTAACAGGACATGGGAGGAGGTTGATACAAAAGACATTGCCCAGTTCATTGTGGAGTCACTGAATCAGGTCACTGGGAGGGAGTCTGGGAGTTCGCATCTTAATAAGCTCTTCCAGGGTCTGGGCAACTTTCAGTTGATTTGATAGGCCTGGATGGAGGTCGAATTGCCAGAGACAAAAGAGGTGTGTGTGTGTGTGTGTGTGTGTGTGTGGTGTCTGTGGTTTATGCTTGGGGTGTTGGGAACATGGTCTTTCAGGTTTACCTACTAAAGATTAGGGACTTGGGATAAGACTTGGCTAGGAAAGTGTTTGCTGTGCAAGCATGAGGACCTGAGTTCGATCCCCAGCAACCACATAAAAAACTGGCCATGGTGGCAAATGGTCCCAGAGCTGGAGAGGGAGAGGCAGGTAGGCCCTGGCCAGCCAGCCCAGCGTACTTGATGAGTTCCAGACCAGCCAGGTGGGTGGCCTCCATGTACTTGCACATCCACACAACACACACACACACACACACACACACACACACACGTGTGCATGTACACCAAGAAGACTGGCAAAGCCATACGTGGTGGTGCATTCTAGTAATGCTAGCTACTTGAAGGCAGTCAGTAACATTGTGAGTTTGAGGCATGGGTTGGCTACATGGTGAGACTCTGTCTCAAAACAAAATAATAAAGCATTTTTGAGAGGGAGAGAGCGAGCGAGCGAGCGAGAGAGAGAGAGAGGAGAGAGAGAGAAGGAGGAGGAGGAGGAGGGAAGGAAGGAAGGAAGGAAGAAAAAAGCAGGCTGGCAAGATGGCTCATGGGTAAGGAGCTTGCCATCTGGCCTGACCACCTGAGTTTGCTCCTGGAGACCCACATGGTACAAGGGTGAAAACTGATTCCTGAAAGCTTGCCTCTGACCACCACAAGAGCGACCTCCCCCCACACCATTAACACAATATATTAAATAAGTAAATAAATAGCGTTTAAAGGAAGCAAATACATAGAAGACTGGAAAGAGGAATGGACCAGTCAGGCCTCTCAAGAACACAAAGCCCAGTGTCATACTCCAGTGTCTCCCACCATGTTGGGACTCCCCAGGGCCCTGGAAATAACAGACTAACAAGTAGGAATCAGGCCATGTTTTCAAAGCCAAAAAGAGCCTTCCCTGGGAGAAAGGGCCCAAGGGTTTATCAAGGATCTCTGAAAATTACTGTCAAGCCAGATTCACCATGAGCCTGTGCCCCCAGCCATGGCTCTGGTTCCCTCTCCAATTTTCTGAGATCCTCTACCCAGAATCCCCTAAGTCTCGTCTTGTTATCATTAATCCTCCTGGATCCACCAGGCTTGTGCTTCCCCTGGGTGATTTAGGAGTGTTTTTGTGGTTCGATTCTCCAATTACTGATTAACTCTGGGTTTTAAGCTCTTAGCTGAAGGAGGAAATTTTGTTTGGTGTGGAGATGGGCTTCTTCTGGGAGTGGGCACACTGAAGGAACAAAATGCCCGCTCTTAGAGAGGGCAAAGGAGATGGTGCTTAAGAAGGAAAGGATGGGGACAGGGCTCAGTTGGTGAAGTGCTCGCCCAGCACGCCGACGCCTTGGGTACCATCCTCAGTGCTGCATTAAGAAAGGGTGGGGGTGCACACCTGCAAACTCAGCACCCAGGAGGTGGAGGCAGGAGGGTCAGTGGTTCAAGGTCATCCTTGGCTACAAAGGGAGTTCCAGTCCAACCGGGGATACATGAGACCCCAGCTAAACAAATGATGAACCAGGAAAAAAAATTGAACTGCCAATGTGTTTGTGGCTTGTTGAGGACCAGCTAAGGTATTCCGGGCCTGTGCCTGTGTAGAAATTGTCCCACCACACTCCATCCTGAGGCTCTGTGGAAACCTTCAGCCACAGAAAATGCTGGCCCAAGGGGGAACGTGTTCATGAAAACCTTTCTTTTTGAAGGATACTCAGGAAACAAGGTAACAGGTGACAGGCTTTTATCCCCCTGTTAAGTTGTGGCTATGACGCGCCTCCTACGCACTGATGTGTGTGAACACATGGTCCCCTGCTGGTGGTGCTGTCTGGGGACCCTTCAGGAGATGGGTGTGAGTCACTCAGTGGGTGGACACAGCCACACATCCTATCTTCCTGATCCTGGCCTACCTAAGCGAGGTACTTATGCCTGCAGTGATGAGCTGCATCCACCCGAAGCCCCGCCCCTCTGAGGGACTGTATTAAACCCTGAGACCAAATAAATCTGCCTTCCCTTAGATGGCTTCCTGTGAGGATTCAGTCACACAGAAGAGAAAGGTGACTAACATATCCCAGCAGTGCCGCTTCCTCTTTGATCCTGGGATCCTTCAAAGCCTGGGAAGGGAGAGATAAGAGGTGCCTGAGAATCCAGACAGGCGTGTCCAGCCTTCTGACACCGTGGAACAATGCTGTCATCTATAAAGTTCACCCTAGACATGACAACTGTGCTATTCATCGTTGTTGGGTTTTTGGTTTGTTTTTTTTTAAATCATGCCCGCAAGCGATACAATGTTTTAACTAACTTGACAGTTTCGTGTTGGGCAGTGTCTGTAGCTATCATCGGCTGCAAGCCGGGCATGCCAAATAAGCTAGAACAGCTGCAAACTGGGCGTGCCAAAGCAAGAACAATGTCCTATAAGCAGAGGAGGCCTTCTAGAACATTCCAAGGCCATAGTAACTTGGAAACAGATCTGAACTGAAACCTGTAAGTCCAGCTCAGTACCGGGTGGAAGATTGTTTTGCAGTGAATCTGGACATCAACAGAGAGCAGAAATTGTATGGTGGAACAAAAATATAATGTCTTTTGTGGCTGGACCTAACACTCAATTTCCTTATCTATAAAATGGGGATAAGAGTCACCTTGGAGGGCTGGAGAGATGGCTTGGTGGTTAAGAGCGCTGGCTGCTCTTCCAGAGGTCCTGAGTTCAATTCCCAGCACCCACATGGTGGCTCACAACATCTGTAATGGGATCTGGTGCCCTCTTCTGGAATGTGGGCATACATGGAGGCAGAATGTTGTATACATAATAAATAAATAAATCTTTAAAAAAAGAGTCACCTTGGAAGAGATTTAAAGACAAGAAAGAATTTAACTTTGAGAAAGGATATTGCTTGTGCCCAATTCCAGCTGACTTTCTCCTTTAAAAACCCAAGCTGGTTTATTTCATGCGTGTGTGTGTGCGCAAGTGTGTGAACAACCACCTTGGGTGTCTTTCCCCAGGTACCACTCACCTTCCTGTTGAGACAGGAACTTGTCATTTAGGTTAGACTGACTAGTTGTGTCCTTGCCTCTGCAGCATGGGGTTACAGGTGCATGTCATCATTCCCTGCTTAGTTCACGTGGGTTCTGGGGATAGAATTTAGGTCCTTATGCCTGCAAGACAGATACTCTATAGACTGAGCCATCTCCCTAGCCCTAGAATTCACGTTGAGTTATTGAACATCCCTCAATGAGTTGATTATTGTGCTGATTTTATGTGCATGGTGCACGCAGACTTGGATCTCACACAGGCTGGGTATGGTGTCTTTAGACAGATGCAGGGTCTCCAGGGCCAAGCCGCAGATGCCAACGCATTTGACAAATAACAGAGATGAGACTTGAACCCATGGTTTGGTCTGCCTTACAAACTCAAAACTTCTGCATACACTCTCCCTGACCCTCTGCTTGGTGACAGAGAACAGGTATCAGAGACTTGGTGTGGCTGGCAGGGGCCTGAGCCAGGATCTGGTTCATTTTCTTGCAACTCTCTTAAGGCCCATTATTGGCAATTTTATATTTGCATTGCATTATATTGCATCAAATAAATATTATGTATTCTTAGTGTCTATTCTTTTCTTTCTGAGTCCTGGCCTTGAACCTAGAGCCTCTTGTATGCTGGAGAAGTCACTGCTACTTAGCTATAGCCTCTGAGCCACAGTTTCACTTGTGTGTTTTATTTTGTAACTTGATATCATTGTTTTGGAGACAGTATCTATCTTACTATGAAGTCCAGGATTTCCTTCAGCTTGCAGCAACTGAAGCCAGAGGCTGCCTCAGCCTCTCAGACTGTCTGGAATTTAGGCACGAGGCACCATGGCATGTTTATTTACTTAAAGATTTATTTTTATTTTATTTATGTGTATGCCTGTGTATAGCATGTAGTTGTGAGTTCCCAAGGAAGCCAGAAGAGGGCGCCAGATCCTCTAGCGCTGGAGTTGTAGGAAGTTGTGAGCCACTCAGTGTGGGTGCTGGGAACTGAACTCCTTTGCAAGAGAGCAGCATGTACTCTTAATCGCTGTGCCATCTCCCCTGTCCTTTCCTTTAGATCTGTACTTATTAAACTTGCTATGTCCCCAGCAGGCTTTGGACTCACTATGTCTCTCAGTCTGGCACTTAGCAGCTCTGAGAAAGTCTAAACTCTGACTTTAGTTTCCCTTACTGTAAAAGGAGCTAACAATAGGAGTTCTAGGCACTAAAAGAATTAATTCAGAAGCTGGGGACATGGTTCATTGCATCGAGTGCTTGTCACACATGTATGAGGACCTGATTGAATTACCAAAACCTATGTAAAAACCTGGGCCGGGTGGCACCTGAACTCCAGTTTCATAGGCTTGAATTTCCAGTACTGGGGAGACAGAGACAGGTGCATTCCTGGGGCTCACTGGCTAGTCAGTATAGCTGAATTGCTGAGCTCCAGGCTAGTGAGAGAAACCTATCTCTAGAAAGGTGAAGATGAAACCTTAGGATGACCTCTGGCCCACACACATGTATACTCACATGCATAAAACTTAAAAATAATCAAATAGTCTGGGTAGTGGTAGCGCATGCCTTTAATCCCAGCACTTGGGAAGCAGAGGCAGGTGGATCGCTATAAGTTCGAGGCCAGCCTGGTCTACAGAGTGAGTTCCAGGATAGTCGAAGCTACACAGACAAACCCTATCTTGAAAAGCCAAAATAAATAAAATAAAAATAAGAAAGCAAAACCAAATCACTACAAAGATTGATGAGCTGCCCTGACTGAGAGCTGTGCCCTGCCATGAATGGCTAGAGAAACACCAGCCTGCCTACTTGCCTCCCCTGGGGCTGGAGGAAATGCCTGCTTCTTTATTCTCCCATTCGCTGTGGCTTCCAGTGCAGAGCCGAGCACACCTCAGTTGCTTGCAGGCCTCTTCTGCACTTCTTACCTTCATCAATTCTTGTTGAGCTGCCGCCAGGCTCACCTTCCCAGGGCCCTGCTTGGTATGCAGCCCCGCTCCCTGCAGACAGCCTGCACATCCCTGCGTTGGCTGCCATCCCAGGAGTCCAGTCTCCAGCTTCCCCGCTCAGCTGGAAAGGCCACATCTCACTCCTAGACCCTTCTTGCTGACTTTCCTGCATCCCTTCCCTTCTCTTCTCCCTTTCTCATCCTCTCCTTACCTTCCTTCTTCCCCTTTTCCTCTCCCTTCCCCTTCTTACCCTCTCCTCCCTCTCCCATGTTACCATGGTGCTGGACTATTGAACCTAGGGCCCCACACATCTTAAGCACACTCTGTACCACCTAGCTCCCTCCTTTATTTTAATAACCCAATGTTTAATATCTACTTCTTATTAGTCTAGCTACACAGTTCACATATTAAAAACAACACACTTCTAAAGCTGTGTAACCATCATCACTGTTGAACACAGAAACATTTCTGCTACCCGAAGAAGAAACCCAATGCTCATGAACATCATTTATCATTCTTCTCTGTCCCCAGCCCCAGGCAGTCACTGACCTTTCTGGTCCTGTGGATTGATTTGTCTGCTGCACGTGTTGTTGCATGGCAAAAAACTGCAGAATGTGGACTCTTGTGCCTCCTTCTGTCTACTTTACAGACTGGAGGTTTGTCTGTATTGTGGGTTGCATCAGCATTTCATTTTTTAAAACTTTTGAGACATGTAGCCCAGGCTGACCTCGTTCTCGCTATGCAGCCTTGAACTCCTGATCCTTATCAGGTCTGGCATTACAGGCATGTGCCCATATGCCTGGCATCACCTCATTTCTTTCTATTGATTAATAATATGACATGATACATTTTGTTTTTAAGTTCATTACTTAAGGGCATTTGGATGGTTTTGATTTTTTTGTCTATTTTGAACATCTGTGTACATGGGCTTTTTGTGTGTGCTTGTGTGTGTATGTGTGCAAATGTACACGTGTGTGTAGGTGCTTTCTGTTTGAGGGCATGCACACATGTGTTCACATGCACATGGCAGCTCCAAGCTAACATCAATATCTTGGGAAGCATTTTATCCACTGAATCATCTCCACACCACTCATGTACATGTTTTCAGATAGCCCTGCCTTCTGAGGTCCCCTGGCTACAAACTTAGGAGTAGGATGGCTATTTTATATATTAATCCCATGTTTAACCTTGGGGAGTTGCCTCTGTCAAGGATCATGCTATATAGATTGTTTTTATGTCCATCTTCCCATTATATTTCAAGTATTCTTTTTAGTAATCAACACATCAAGTAAGCAAGTGGGCTGCAGGAGGCTGTGCAGGATGTACCAGTTGAGCTTCTGTTTTCTTATCCCCACCCCTATCCCCCCAACTTGTTAACCAGCCCTATAAACCAATGGACTCTGTCTGCTGGCAGGACCTGGGTTTGCAAGGGTTTCCTTTAGTGACAGTCTGTCTTTGCACTTCTTGTTTTCACACCAACTCACACAACTCCACTTGGCAAATGACAGGGTGGCTCTGGGATTCTTCCCTTGGACACAATAGTCTGCATAGATGTTGACGCTGGCTAACTGGGCAACTATATGGTCTAATGAGTTTGCAATCCCTCTGGTCCAGGTTCAGTGCAGATTCTGGCAACTGGCAGCTTGTCTGTAGAGCTAATGGTTTGAGGGTGAGGTGAGCTGATTCATGATCCTGGTACAGATTTCTGCACTAGCATTCCAGTAGGAACTCTGAGTTTCAGGAATGGGTACACGAAATGGGTGAAACCAATTCCAGCTCCTGTGATTCTCAGGATGAGCCAGGACCACCCAGATTGGAAGCTATAATTGCTTTCAGATCCTTTTGGTTAGATACTTTGAGTGTCCTTGAGTTTTGAATGTGAGATGTCCCTCACAGGCTCGTGTGTTTGAACATGTGATCTCCACTAGGTGGTGCTATTCAATCTGGAGGAGAGTGTGGAACCTTTAGGAGATGGGCCTTACAGGAGGAAGTGAGTACTTGTGGGAGAAGACATGAGGTTTTGAAACCAAGTCCTACTTCCTGTCCACTCTCTACTTTTTGGTCTATCAAGATATGAGGTATCTCAGACACAGGCTACTACTAACATGAACAGCATCCCCACCATGCTGAACCATGGCTCTTCAAACTGTGAGATAAAATAAGCCCTTCTCCATCAACCTGTTTTTTCTCAAGTGTTTGATCAGAGCACTGAGCAAAAGTAATACCTGGTCTAGGAAATTGGCTCTTGACACAGATAGAGCAAACTGAAAGGGACTTTTCTTTTTACTTTTTATAAAGAATTTATTTTTATTTATGAACCTGTGTATATGCACAAATGTGCAGGATGTTAGATCCTCTGGAGCTGGAGTTACAAGTGGTGGTGAGCTGCCCTCAAACTTGAGCAGTATGTGCCCTTAACCACCAAGCCATCTTTCCAGTAAAGATTTATTGTGTGTGTGTGTGTGTGTGTGTGTGTGTGTGCTTTTGCACACAGAGGCCAGAGGAGGGCATCCGATCCCTCAGAGCTGGAGTGGCAGGTAAGCATTTGAAGCCAACTTGCTTTGGTCCTGGGATCTAAGCTCCAGTCCTCATGATTCCACAGCAAGCTCTCTTAACCACTGAGCTATCACTCCAGCCCAGAAAGGGAAGATAGAACTCTACCTTGATGATATTAAGTAGCATCACCAGGGGAGACCTACAGGGGGAGATAGAGGATGGAATGGAATGAGGTAGGGAGTGGAATGAGGTTGGCGTTTTATGATGCTTTTGTGCATCATAACCTCTGCTTGTACAATTCAAAGCCAGTTCGCTTGGCACCACAAAACCTTGCTCTCCTCCTCTTGACTCTTATGCTCTTCGGACAGCTGTGCCTTGTTTCTGAGGGTCTTACCCTGGGCTCCTGGTGTAGAAGTAACACTTTGTGTTGACCTAACTGTCCTTCCCTTCCTGTTCTGTTTCTGGGATCAGTACTGCTCCATGCAGTGAGACTCTTATCCCAAGACTTCACCTTCTACCCCATCACAAGCCAGAAGGACCAAGAATGGTACACAGCTCTTGGTATATCTGGGGTGGACATGGGGGTCAAATAGGTTTGAGAAGGGGCCCTTTTGGGGGATGAGGATGAGTCCTGGGAGGGGGAATCATGTTATCTTCTGAGCTTGGCCAAGAATGAAGCCAACAGAGAGGAAGGAGAGGACAAGAGAGTGACAGTGAGGGAGAAGATAAGACACGGGGAAGGAGGGAGGAGAATGGAGGAGAATGAAGGGGGAGGGGAAAGGAGGGAGGAAGGAGGAGAAGAGGAAAGAGGATGAATAATGAGGGGAGGAAAGATAAGGAAGAGGAGGGAGAGGAGCTGGTTTGAATACTTATCAAAAACAATTCTCTGGGTCTTTGGTATCACAGAATCTCAATTGGTCCTCAGAAAATCTGTGTACAAAGTTGTTGTAGAAAACCTAGTGGGCCCACAGGTAGAATAAAACTTCCTCACTTTCCAACTGATGCCCTAAGTCTGTTTTCAAATGTTGCTAAGTTTTCCACAGGCTACCAGGGTCAGCTTCACATTTACCTCCTGCTCAAGCCAAAGGCTTAGGTTTTATTTCAGGAAAGTCACAGGGCAGGCCAGCTGGAAGCAGATGGCCTGGGTGACATCTTGTGCCCTTTTCATTTGGATGGGCCCAACGCATCCATAATGAATTCCCAGGTGACAAGGGAGGTTGCATCATCCAGGTAAGCACTTGCTGACCGGACAGGAACATTGTGACTTCAGAAGGGATGACTGCCCTGGAGACCTTGGATTTGACTACAGAATTTTCCCTGATCTCCCACTGTGCCCCAACATGTTTGTATCTAAGTATAACTGCCATTGTAAAATATTTGAATTGAATAGATAAGAAAAAACAAAACTCAGAGAGACCAAATGACAAGACCACATAGCATATTTCATTCCTTACCAGTGTGACAGTGCTGGCTAATATTAATTACTAATGTCACTAGATCTCCAGTGAACCTCTGGGCACACCTGTGAGAGATGCTCTTGGTTATGTTAATTAATGTGGGAGGAGTTCTAAAAGTGGGTGGTACCATTCCCTGGGCTTGGATTGCATAAAGAGGGGGAAGCTAGGAGAACAGGAGCATTCATTACTCCCTGCTTCCTAACTGCAGGTGCAACTTGTCCAGCTGCCTCATGCTTCTGTTGCCTAGACTTCCTCAACACGGTGGACAGTACCCTACAAATCCTTTCTTCTTTAGGCCATTTTGGAGAGGATATTTTTACCACAGCAACAGAAAGTAAATCAAGTAGCCAAATGCCTGACAGAAACAAAGGAAGATAGGTTAATGGTGGCTCCTGGCTTTGGAGACTTCGGCCCACAGTCTCTTGGTCCCATACGCTTGGGCAAAATATTATGGTGTTAGAAGTAATGGCAGAGGAGAGCTGTTCACATCATAGCTGACTAGGAAGCCCGGAGTGAGCCAGGAAATGGTCAAAGATAATATACTCCCAAGGACCCAACCCCAGTGACATACTTCCCCTTAGGTGACGTCACTTCAGGTATGATGTCACATACCACAAACTTTCCAGAATTCCCCAAACAGCATTACCATCTGGGGACCAGTGTTCAAATTGTGCATCTAAGCCAGGCGGTGGTGGTGCTTTTAATCCCAGCACTCGGGAGGCAGAGGCAGGTGGATCTCTGTGAGTTCGAGGCCAGCCTGGTCTACAAGAGCAAGTTCTAGAACAGCCAGGGCTACACAGAGAAACTCTGTCTCAACATACCAAAAACCAATAAATAAGTGAATAAATAATAAGAAAATCATGAGTCTACGTGACATTCATGTTCAAGCCATATCACAGTCAGGACAGAGCTGTATCCGAGTACTCCAGAGATCTACCTTTCTTGACCTTTGCTCCTCTTTAATCAGATGGAGACTCAGCGGGAGCAAAGAGGCTCAGCCATCTCTTCCCCAGAAACTACTTATTTCCCAGTGTCCTAGTTTCGTCTCTGTTGCTATGACAGATGCCTGCAAGAAAAAGCAACTTAGGGAAGGAAGGGCCTGTTTTGGCTCCCAATCCCAAATTACAGGCCAGCGTTGTGAGGAAGTTGGAGCAGGCACTCGAAGCATCATATCCACAATCGAGAGCAGAGAGAGAAAGTTCACGGGTCCTTGCTTGCCTGTTCTCAGCTAGCTTTCTTCTGTTTTACAGTTCAAGACTCCGTGCCCCAGGAATGATGCTGCTCACAGCGTCTGGGTCTTCTCCTATCAGTTGGCTTAAGACAATCCCTCACAGACACCTGACTAGATAATCCCACATTGAGAATCTCCTCTCAGGCGACTGTAGGTTGTGACAAGTTGACAATTAAAAACTAACCAGATGGGGCTGGAGAGATGGCTCAGCGGTTAAGAGCATTGCCTGCTCTTCCAAA
>LOJH01011391.1:0-11816 GCA_001685095.1 Ellobius talpinus
CCATCCGGGAGGATGCCTAGTGCTCTCCGAGCGGCGACTCTCGGCGTGAAGTTTTACGAATTTTTATCCTTGAAAAACAGCTTGCCTTTTAAGGCTTTCTTGGAGCACGGCCAAAATCAGAGAGTTAGAAGCTACTTTAGCCGCATTTCCAACTCTGCTTTGCAGCACTACCTGATGGGCGCTTTTCTAGTAGGACACTGTGGCACGGATACTGGTTCCTGGTGGACTTTGAAGCAGCTTGGATTGATTACTAAGTTGGCCACATTTCCGAGTTTTCCCTTTAAGTCATACTTGAGTCGCGGGAGCTTTTCAGGAGTCAGCCTTCTAACCCACCGCTGTGGCCAGGGCTGCTTGATTTAATAAAGGGAGTTTTAATTTGATTTTGAAAATTTCAAAAAAACCTTCAGCTCCTCATATCGTTGTAGGGTGGACGCGCGTCTTAACTGTGCCAGGCCCCGGTGACAGTTCTATTTGAGATAGTTTCTCTACCGCCTTAGCACTGAGAGCTCCCTGGAGATCACCAATCTTTAAAAGTTGATCTCATTTGTTCCTACCCTTCCAATACCTTCTGGAATAATGGTATAATTTGAATGAAGGAGCGGGTTCCATCACCATCGTGTGCCTGACCAAATGGCAGCAGTAACATGTAGCAGAAGTCTCAGAAGTCGAGCGATCCCACAGGCCCCTTTCCTTTTGCTAAACAGTGCGATTGTACTTATTTTAGAGCCTTGTGGAGTGGAGAGTGCTCTTGTAGGCTGGTCACTGGGTCAGAAGTGACTGCTACTTCAAAACACTCGTTAGTAGGAACCAAAAACTGGAATGGCATCTTCTGCCCTTTGGTGGAAGAACACTGAGATAATTTAGGAATGTGAGGTGGCCCCACCATGGCTTCCAATGAATCCGAAGTGTCCGGCTCCTTCCCATCTGTAGATGTGGCTTTACAAATGCCCTTTGGGATGGTGGAGATTAATAGAAGAGAGTTGTTCTGGGCGCGATCCCCACATTTTCCACATTCTATGTTTAAGAAACCCCCAAACTGCACTTTTAAAAAATGGGTAATTTCATTAGAAAGGAAGGTGTCTAGGTAAGGTAGAAGATACTTTTAAGTACTGTTACAGACTGAGAGATTGTACCACAGATCCGGGGAGAGCTTTTAGATCCAGTAATTATCTTAGTTCAGATAATTACTGTACTCTTTGGGGAATAATTTCAAGTTTATGTCTAGTGTCCATTGCTCTACAGAGACCCATTCAACAGTTTACTTGAAAGAAACTGCCAATCAAAAAAAGTTTTGACAGGGATGCGGCTTGGTTGGTGAACCCTCTACATCTCAGACTGTATCCGTCCCACCACACAAACCAGCAGAGGGCTGTACCCCATCCGTCCCACCACACATACTGGGCAGAGGGCTGTACCCCATCCGTCCCACCATACAAACCAGCAGAGGGCTGTACACCTGTGATCCCAGCACTGAGGAGGTAGTGACAGGATGACCAGAAGTCCCCCAACTCTTTCTTGGCTACTTTTGATTTTGAGATACATGAAGCCCTGTTTCCAAAAATGGTTTTGTGTTAATTTGCTATTAATTTGAGTCTTGCTAAATGCAATAATCATATTATTGCAGTTATGGCCCTTGTCTTGAACTTCTGCTACTAAAGTAGACTGGGGATTATCCGTGAATAATTTGATGTAGCTGACTATTAATATTTATAGCTGATCAAAGTTTCTTTCCGCCAAACTACACATTTGTACTTTGAACATTTATTGTGCTAGAAATCATTGGCAAAGGAAATCCCTTTTGTTGAGTTCTTTACATTTAAAATATTTAGCCTAGTGTTTTTTCCCCTACTTTTTAAAGCTCCCTTCCATTCAATAATGTGCTGCACATTAATTAATACTTTAGACCCTGGGCCATAGTAATATACACAGTGAAAACTTTGCTGCCCTGAATATTACATTTTTAAGTCTTTTTTTTTTAGCTTAAGATGATCTTATTTTTGTAATCCTAGGACTGTAGAAGGGTGTGCTTAAAAGTTCCATGGAAACCGGGGTGTTTATTGTTGCTTAGCATAGTTCACTGCTTCTGTTCTTCCTCCACCACATGTGAGTTATAGCTGGTTTCTGTAAAGTTCATTTCCAGGCTGGTGGAAAGGTCACATGTGAATTCTCTTGCTGCCTCCACACCTGGTTTGAGGCCCCATTTCTGCTGTTTCCCCAGCTTCATTTCTCCTGCTGGCAGCAGACACTGGCGCTCTGGAGGCTGGCTGAGCAGGGGCCTCCGCCCATAGTCATCTATCTTTTTAAGTAATTATTTTTTTATATTCTTAAAATTAAAATGTAATTATATAATTTCTCTCCATTTCTTTTCTCTCCTCCAGTTCCTTCCATGCCCTTCCTCCTCTCATCTTCAGGTTTCCTTGGATATTACATTTTAATATTTCAGTTACTTTTCCTTCTGTTTCTGTTTAGAGTTTTTATTACAGAAGGCTAGGGTATTTTATATATGTCTAGAGATTAAGAAAACCTGTACTCTTTTGAAGCAAATAATTTTAACTGAAAAGTGAGCACAGTGAAAGCTAGAAATATGTAACCATTGATCGCTGATGACAGCAAGCAGTCCCATACACATCTGAAGGCAAGAGAGGCAATGGGTCCTCACAAGCCTTCTGCTTTGACTTCTGACACCTAAGTTAATGCCACAAAGTGGCGGGTATCTCCAGCTTTGATTCTTTGTACATTTTTAACTTTGCAGTTCCATGTAAGAATGTTAAGACACTTAGGTGCAAAGCTGTGTTCACTTAGAAGCATGAGCCTTAGCAATGTATGTGATTGGGAATAAATTGAATTGTTGGAGTCCATTCTAGCGTCTCAGAGCACTCTGCTGAGGGAGAGAGTTGCACAGATAATTAAAAATGGTCTTTCTCCCTAAGGCCCACACAGTCCCCGGGGGCAGACACATCTGCATGCAAATGCAGTATTCCAGAGCGAGAGATGCCAGCAGACTAACAGGGTTGCCAAAGAAGAGATGCTCACAAGGATACAGTTTGAGTCAGGGAACAACTACAGAGGGAGTGGGACCAGAAGAGGGGTTTTCAGGATGAGGAACACTTTGCACCAGTAGCTGTATAGGTAGGAAGAGCTCTTGCACATAGAGGAAACAACTGGACTGGAAACATTGGGTAAAATGAAATTTGAGGTCACAGTGGGCTCAGATCGTTGTAGTCACAATGACATGGGCTTTAATTCTTGTTCTTTTTGGCACATTGGAGTTTTTGTGTAAATTGGTAACCAAAATGTTACACTTTGTTTTATTCTGCAATGTTCTGATGGTTGGGGCAGGCTTGTTGTCGCTGTATGTTAAAATGAGTGGTTCTAACTGTTGTAATTTCATTTTAGATCATAGCATTTGATGAGCTGAAGACTGATTACAAGAACCCTATAGACCAGTGTAATACCCTGAATCCTGTAAGTTATGACATCACATTTATCTTTAGATTTTAAAAACTTACTTGCTTTTAACTTGATGTAACCTAAAGATGGCCAATCTTCTCAGTAGCATGCTGTCTCGAATGTTCTTGAAGGAGGCAGAATAAAAAGCCCCCTTTGCTGTCAGACTCGACTGTTGTGTTATTAATCTGCTGATGTCAGCCGCTGTACTAACATTCTTCCAATCTGCTTTTTACATTGTCGGCCAAAGACAGTTGAAAAGGTCAAAAAGATTAAAAGAGTCAAAATTGCACTAAAGGTGTGTACTGCTTTTTTAAAGGTTGAATGTTTAATGCCACATCATTTCGCGGGTGGGCTAGGCATTTGTATCTGTATTGTTCTGCTCAGTGTGCTTGTTCATACGCCTGTTGAGGGTTATGATTTCATGAAACTTCATGTTTTATGCAAATGTTTGCTTGCTGGCCCAGTCAAGTAGGGAAAGCTGTTAAATGCGTATGCTTTTTTTATGTTATATCCATAGGCACATCTGTATTAAATTATGTAGTGCAGTATTTGAAAGGCGGCCAATGTCAGATTTAACATTAGTCCTGGGGAGTTCTTCTCAGGCTGTGACTTGGACACATGGACTCTGGTGTGGACTTAGCTGCCATGTCTGCTTTCATCTCTGCTTATGTGGCTGGTGGAATAAATGGGTTCATGCATTTGCTGTCTCAGCCTTTGTTGCAGCTCTGGGCTTGGAGCACAGTCTTGTTTGTGGTGATGCCTCAAGATGCCAGAATTTTGTAGCTAGCAGTTTGTATATAAATGTCCCAGTCTACTGTATCTGCCTCAGAGTTCTGAAACAGTCTCCTGTGATAGATTTATTGATAATGTGTCTCTGTGGTGTTTTGGGTTGAGTCTAGATACATTTTAGCATCTGAGGAAAATTCTCTAGCCTGTGGGTTTGATTTGGCCTAATTGGTCAGAAACTGAAGAGCTGCTTGTGATATGACAGCAAACAGTAGAAACAGGGTTACCCCTCATTGCTGGTTCAGGACTGGAGGAGACCAGTGCAGGCATGTTCTCAGGCTCTTACTTGGAGAAGCCAGTGTGCCACTTGACCCTTGTAAATGTGAGCGGTGCAGCAGCTTTCCAGTGTGTCTGTGGAGAACGTTTACAGTCAGGCTCCGTGTAGCTCTCTAGTGTGTCCGTGGAGAACGTTTACAGTCAGGCTCCGTGTAGCTCTCTAGTGTGTCCATGAAGAACGTGTACAGTCAGGCTCCGTGTAGCTCTCTAGTGTGTCCGTGGAGAACGTTTACAGTCAGGCTCCGTGTAGCTCTCTAGTGTGTCTGTGGAGAATATTTACAGTCAGGCTCCGTGTAGGCCTCCAGTGTGTATATGGAGAATATTTACAGTCAGGCTCCACGTAGGCCTCCAGTGTGTCCATGGAGAATGCTTACTGTCAGGCTCCATGTAGGTACAATCCCAAGTTTTAATTTCCTGGCTCCCTTGCTCATAAGAAGAAAGACGCCAGAGCTGTTTTCTGTTGGAAAGTAACTGGTGTGCATTGTAGAGCGTCTTTGCCTCAGTCCTTAAAGAGGTTGTCAGGCAGTCAGGAAGCTGGAATCTCTTTTGGTCTGTTAATAGTATTTCATGTTCTTCGGCAGTTTGTTAATTCTGATATTCAGATGGTGAGGTTGCTAGCTAGAATCAGATGAACACTTCCCTGGGTGTCAGGCCTGGCACAGAAGCATTTCCCTGGAGTTTTTCATTCAAAGATGAGTAGTTACTCTCAAAAGTAGGACAGTTGATTGAGTTGCTTTATGAGGTCCAGGTGCTCTGACCAATGCTAAGGCAGAAACCACAGTTACAAACTAGACATCCCAATTTTTGAAGCTCAAACTGTGTTTTCTTAATTGATTGTAACTTTAAGAGGGACAAATTTCATCATTGAATATAGTGTGTGATTTCTGACTTTTCTCAATGGAAAGGAATTCATACTGAGAGAAGACATGTGTTTGGACGCCTGCAGCTCCCACAGGGGAAAGGCCGTCGTTGTAGCCCCAAGAGCTGTGTTTTGGAGAGGGTGCCGATAATTGGCTGAACAGCAGTGCATCTGACAGTTTTCCCTATTTAAGTTTGTTTTGACAGTTCTGCCAAAGTATGGGGGAAGACAAGTATTATTTTTAAAAATGTAAACTTACCAAGAGAATACAGTTGTACATGTTTCAGTCCGAATCATTTCAGCCATGTTTGCAAGAGGTACTTTTTTTCTGGATACTAGTCTTAATACGAGCTGTGGGTCATTAATAGAATGAGTTCTGTGGTAATTGAATGATTGGAGAGCTCAGCTTTTTGTGAGAAGTACGTGATAGATGCTTCTGGATGTTTCTGAGGAGCGACAGTGGGGTCTGGTTCTTACTGGAATGGTCAAGCTGCAGGAGAATGCAGGAGTAGCGCTCTCTAAGGGCGAGTCTGGGGGGGGTGACTCAAGAGGCCTGTTCTCCTCCCCTCAGTCTAAGTAGTTGCAAAGTCATTCATTTTGTTAGGCCTCTGGCTTCAGGGCTGAAGTAGGCTGGACAGGGTTTAAAGCAGCATCCTGTCCTTTAATTAAACTGCTGTTACAAGAGCAGTTCCAGTGGAGCTTGTAGTGCATGCTTTTCTTGGTCCGTTCTGGTTCTAGTTACTGAGTTTCAAAGATGTCCTTTGGCATTTTCTTGTCTATAGAAATTTAGCCTGAAATCGATACATACGTGAATATGCATGCATGCATATGTGGAGCTTATATTTGTTACTTATTATTGCCTAAATTTGTAGAAAACATCTGGTTAGTGACTTAGATTAGTTGACTCTACTAGGATTTTATTTAAAATAATGTTGATTAAAAATCTGATGGTGGGATTGGGGATATAACTCAGTTCTGAGTGTTGCTCAGAACATGTGACACGCCCTGGGTTTGATTTCTAACTCTGGATAAAGTTAATTCACCATATATGGCTTTCAGCTGGAAGAAGTAATATGGGGTATTAGAAGATGGGCTTGAATATGCAGGATGATTTTATTTTTACAGCAGGGCTTACACAGGAAGGACCTGACTCACTGTTTTAACTTGGTGCAAAGCTAGTTGATAACTTGGACTTTGCAGCTGTGACTTAGGGGTTTGAGCTAGAAGTAGCTTCAGATAGTTTTGATATTTTATTTAATAACTCATTGGATTAGATTGAACCTTTTAGGATAAAGAGTGATTTAAAACAAATCATTAACTCTTGGTCATTTTATAAATGCATATCGTTTGAATTAATTTTTCCTCGTTACTGCTTATCAAAAGGCTTATTTTCTTTTTGAGGTCTGAGATTCTACTGGTCTTCGGCCGTGTAGCATTTTGTTGATAAGTAGGCATAAGAGAACACAAAGGCTAATGGGAACTCTGGGACCTGGCAATTTCTTCATGGTTAAGAATCGCGTCTTTTCCCTCCTACATTGCAGAAAATGTGTCCCTTGCATTGTGTGGCTCGGTGTTCTCCCCAGCTGTGTTGAGATGTTGGCTGGCTGGCTTTCCATCGCACAGCCTGTGGGAAAGTGATGTGACCTGCTAAATATTGTACATGCGGCAGTCTTGGTTTTGTCTAAGGCTTAAAAACTAACGTAAACTTATAAATGGGAGTTTGTTTTATGGATTTTTTATCATGTTGCATGTGCTCTGGTTATTTCATTTTTGTATTCTTATTGCTAAATGATGGAAATAAAAGCATTCTACTTGATTCACAAATAATCGAACAATCTGGGTGGTAACTGCAGTTTAACTTGCTTCTCTAAGAACCTGAGTTTTAAATATCTCATCTTATTGTTGTATAAAAGCTTCATATCCCTTGGCCAGTTTGCTATAATCACTTTCAGTAAAAAGTCAAATATGGAGGTAGGACTCAGTAGCATCTTTGATTTCCAATTCTAGGAAACAGTGATGTTTTAAAGTGGAAGCTTGATTGCCACTTGCTTTCCAGATAAGCAGCTGCGAGCCAGGCAGTGTGATAACCGCTTTGTTTTCCTTTCAGCTTGTCCTTCCAGAGTACCTCATCCATGCTTTCTTCTGTGTCATGTTTCTCTGTGCAGCAGAGTGGCTCACACTGGGTCTCAATATGCCCCTTTTGGCATATCATATTTGGAGGTAATACTTAAATACGCTTAAATGTTTTCTTGACCAGCTTTTACTTTGGCTGTGGTTGCTCCAGTCATCTTTCCTACTGTATGTCTGCAGGCAGATTCGGAGTTAGTTAGCATGGACTCAGCTCAGGTCACTGTGCCCTTGCTGGGCTTGCTTCCATTGTCCTTAAAGGAGCTTTGACATAGCACATACAAGTCTGACGTGTATAAGTAAGTGAATTGTTTGTCATGCACATGTGCACGTGTGAACTCAGAGATGAAGATCCAGCACTTCCTGCCGCAGAAGATTTTCTGAGCCGAATGTCAAGCTGTCTCCCTCAACCGACAGCCTTTAGTGGCTCAGCCTAGTTCTGCCATTTTAAACATCATGGAAGCCCAAATGTGCAATACTTATCTTTTTTATACTATAATTTTCACTTCTTATTTTATAACTTTTTAAGCATTTAGTATTTTATAGATGAAATCAGATTATATAAGCTTACACAATTAATGCCTGACCTGCCTGAATAGAGTTTTTCCCCCATTGCCCATAAGTTGAAAGCTTTGTTTGAATGGGCACGTCAGAATCTCCTATCTCTCACTTTTAGGAGACGTGTTTAAGACTGTTCCGGTGTACATTGCTATTATGTCTATAACTGAGTGGAGTTTTCAGAGAAACTGTACTCATGGCTAGAGGTGGAAGGAGCAGGGCTGCAAAGCAAGCGTGGCTGATGTAACACGGGGAGACGCTGGGGGAGGGCCCTGCTCCTTCTTGGAGTGTAAAATTAGGTTGAGATAAAAAGTTAAAAGAAACACTTTGAAGCTCAAGAGATGGTTCAGCAATAAGAAAACCAGCTGTTCTTCCAGAAGACCTGGGTTTGGTTCCTAGCACTACGTGGTAGCTTATAACTGTCTGACACCCTTTTCTGGCCCCTGTGGCACTGCGCACATGTGCACATGGTGCCCATACTTACATGCAGGCAAACACTTAGACACATAATGTAGATAGCAATCTTAAAAAGAAGAAGAAAGCAGACACCTGACTTTCCCTTTTACAGTTACTCCTCCTCTTCCTGCATCTCTGAGCTCCAAGAGACCAGATGTAGCTGACCCATTCTTGTTATTTAGTGTCTATAGTTTTAAGATTTAGATGTAAAAGTAAGGAATTGGACCTGCAAGTAAAGGTGTGCCGTGTGTCTGGAGCGCTGCTCCCTGTAGCAAGTGCTGGAGAAGAAAACCCCTCCCCACCTGTAACGACTGTGTTTCTTTCAGGTACATGAGTAGACCCGTGATGAGTGGCCCTGGACTCTATGACCCAACGACCATCATGAATGCAGACATTCTAGCCTACTGTCAGAAGGAAGGATGGTGCAAACTAGCCTTTTACCTTCTAGCTTTTTTTTACTACCTATACGGGTAAGTTTGAAACCACATGACGTTCATAACCATAACTCCATAACCCAGTTCCAGGGGGTTCAATGCCCTCTACTGGCCTCTGAGGGTACTGTACACATGTGGCACACAGATGTGCAAGCAAAACACCCAAATACATAAAATAATAAAAGTATTAAAAATTAGCTATTGTAAGTTGGAATGACTAAGTTCTGTTAATTTATATTTATTATCTGTTAATTTTCTATTCACATTTGTTTCTAAATCATATGAGTTTCCATTATAGAAAAGGGCAAACGAAGTGTTAGGTTGTTGAGAGGCTGTCGTCTGTGCACCTGGAGACTTTGCCTATAGGTGAACTATAGTGATAGGTTCAGTCTTTTTGGTTGTGACCCTTACCTTTACTGCTGTGCCATCTCTAGCTCTAGGACTAGGTCCTGAATGGTGAAATTCCATCTCTTTTTCTTGCTAATTTTCAAGCTCTTATTTATTTTTAAGACAGGGTTTCTCTGTGTAGCCCTGGCAGTCCTGGAATTCGCTCTGTAGACCAGACTAGCTTCAAACTCAAGAGATCCACCTGCCTCTGCCTCCCAAATACTGGGATTTAAGGCATATGCCACCATGGCCCTGGTGGTCTTAAGTGTTTTAGCTAACTTTTGGGTTACTGGATTGTAGTAGGCATTTAAAGTATACTTGTGGAAAGAAAACACGTGAATACTTGGATTGGAGATGCACGTAGTAGGCAGTGTTCACCAGGACATGTTTTCTTTTAGAACTGTCCATGTTTGCTCAGCTCCTAGTTTTGTTTGGGGATAAGAATGTGTACCGTCCCCAGTGCCCCCGCCCATTTTTTAAAAATATTTTTTATTATTTTCTAGACTTTCATACACTGTGTTTTGATTATATTTTCCCCTCCTCTGCCTTTTCTCAGTTCCTTTCTAAAGTCACTGTTGATACAGAATTGCCCTTGTTACTTTGTGAGCCTAAATCATGTATTTACTGCCCCCTTCACCCCCCCCATTGTATACCTTCTTGTCCTCATTTCTGTTGTTTAGAGTTGTTCTAGGCTGTAATTGGAACGTTCCTTTCTTGACCGTTCCCTTGCCTAGAATGGGACCAGTAACAAGCACAGCGTCCTGAGTGCTTGGAGGCTGAGTGAGGTCATGCCTGGGGAGGACGAGTAGCTGCAGCACCAAGCTGGCTCTCCAGAGATGCTCTTCCTGTGATGCTAGTCCAGAGAGCGCTGTTTGGATGGCTTCTCTACGTACTGGTCCTCATTGGGTGCTCGGTCACACTGTTCTGCTTGCTAAAATTTGAAAAGAATCGGGGCAGTAGGCAAAAGTCCATAAATACAACTTAAAACCACACTCTGAACTTGGCAGTGGCCTTTTCTATGATGCTGTGATACCGTGTATTGGCAGGATATATAAAGCGGGCTCAGCTCTTTTGTGCTCTTAGTTTTTGTGATTAGGAGTGTTTGAATTAATAGCTTCTTTCTTCGTTTCAGCATGATCTATGTTTTGGTGAGCTCATAGAACAACACAGAAGAAATGGTCCAGTTAAGTGCATGCAAAACACCGCTGATGAAGGGATTCTATCCAGCAAGGTCCTGTTCCCAAGAGTAGCCTGTGGAATCTGATCAGTTACTTTAAAGAATGACTCCTTATTTTTTAAATGTTTCCACATTTTTTGCTTGTGGAAAGACTGTTTTCATATGTTATACTTGGATAAAGACTTTAAATGGAATTATGTATAAATTAATATAAAATGATCACCTCTGGTGTTGACAGGTTGAACTTGCACTCTTAAGGAACAGCCATAGCCCTCCGAGTGATTTCATTAATTACTGACTGCCCTGAGTCCTTTGGGAGCTTGGTTTAGAGGGCTTGTTGGGCTCCAAGATAAATTAGCTGTAGATACGAGGTGCTTCTGGTGAACTGAAAATGTGTGTCTGACTTGTGGGGAAGGCTGTGGGCTTCCGCACTGACCGCTGTAGATGATTATGTACCCACATGACAGTAGGAAGAGTGGGATTTCCTTCCCTGTCGACTTGAATAGCATCCCTGTATAGTGCATGAGAGAGGGGCTCCCTCATTTCCATCAGAGTAGTACACTTGCTCTAATTCTTAAACATAAGTGATACAAACATATGCTGAATTACCTGTAAAGAATGCATTTAAAGTGATTTTAAATCTATTTTTATTTGTAAGACATTATTTACTAAGAAATTGGTTATACTATGCTTACTCTTCTAATCCAGTGGTCAAGGTATTCTTAAGAATTTGCAAGTACTTTAGATTTCCAAAGTGAATGAGAGAACTGTGTAACCACCTGCTGTTCCTTTGGTGCAACCCAATAAACTCTGAGATGGAGATGCTTTCCGGTGTGTTGTTTTCGAGATCACCAACGGCTGTTCCTCATGCTTAGTCAATCCATCATAATAAAAAGACATAATGTCATTTTAAAATTTAATCATCATATTGTGTGTCTTCTTAAAACAATACTTCTGAATCCAAAGTCTGAAGAGTTTTGGACAGACAGGCCCATCACTGTTCCATTTGGGGGAGTCCTCCCTGCTGCAGACATAGGACCATCATCTTCTCCAGTTATGAGGTGTGTGAAGTCTTGAATGTCTGCTTTCCGTAAGCATTCTCAGAATGAGGGTGTAGGCAACTGGGAGTGCTGTAAGTGTTTAGAAGTTTCTTCAGCAAATGATGAGAAGCAACTGATTTGTAGAGATCCCCTAATGATCAGGGCAGTGCGTGGATGTGTGCTGTTTTTACTTCAGGAGTTCTTGTTCTGTCCTGTTCCTTAGTGCAGTGGCCCTTCCCGGGCATGGGAGAGAGAGAGAGAGAGAG